>ML799336.1:12504-52835 GCA_009831015.1 Picea engelmannii
TACAATAAATCCTAAGAGCTTACCTTGTTCTACTGCGAAGATAGATTTTTTAGGATTCAAGGAAATGTCGTACTTACGACATCGCTGTAGAACAGATCTTAAATGAGCTAGATGATCAGCTTTGTTTTTCGAGAATACAGTAATGTCATCCAAGTAAACTACGACATATTGATTGATTAAGCCTTGGAAAACGATGTCCATCGCTCCCTGGAAAGTGGCACCAATATTAATGTGTCCAAAGGGCATTTTCCTATAAGCGTAGGTGCCCCATGGGATGCGGAAGGTAGTTTTAAGTTGGTCTGGAGGGGACATCAGGACTTGGTTATACCCTGAAAAACCATCCAATAAGGATAATCTTTCAGAACTAGATACCTGTTGAAGGATATGTTCCATGGGTGGGACAAGATAGTAGTCTTTATCAAACGCTCGATTAAGATTTCGAAAATCGAGACATAGTTAGATTTCACCACTCTTCTTCCAGACACGGAAAAGATTATAGACCCATTGCGTGTGCCTAACTAGGAAGATTATCTTAGCGTTCAGGAGTTTATTTAATTCCTTTTTGACAGTCGGTTTGAGTTTTGGGTGCATTTTCTTAACTTTTGTTGAAAAGGCAAGGTTTCGGGTTTTATAGGAATAACGTGTTGTATGATGTTAGGATCAAAGGTTTTTAGGTCATCGTACGTCCAAGCAAAAACATCTTTGAATTCCTTAAACAATTTAATAAATGTTGCTTTCTCTTGTTCAGAACACCCCACCCCTAAATTAATGCACTGTGGATTGTCTTTAGTTCCCAAGTTTACTTTTTCATACGTTAAAGAGGAACTATTCGTTTTACAGTTCACTGATTTTTTGAACCTGTCCTGAAGATCATAAATTTTTTCTAATCTAACTACAAATTTAGGGATAGAATTTACCATGTCCGATGAAGATTCAGGAGATCTCGGATCTGATATTACCGTGAAGTCACGAAGATTCTCGTCATGAGTACATTCGTTGATCACTGGGCCTTGGAAAGTTTCTTCCATATGCAAGAAACTTATAATTTGTTGATTGTCGTCGAAGACTCTCCAATTCGTGATGTTGTCGGGGACGGATGGCTTGAACAACAGTTCGACGGAGAATCCATTTGGGGACAAGCCTTCTACAGGAAAGAGTTTCGAAGATACAATAGCTAACAAATCGGCTTCTGAATTATTCAATCTAGGAATAGAATTTATGTTAAAAGCAAAAAACTTATTCATCAAATTCCATACCTTGGATTGGTAGCTTTTAAGGTGCGGAGATAAATAGTGGATAGAATTTTTTACCTGTCTAACCACAATTTCTGAATCGCCAAAGACAGTCAAATTTTGAATGTTCATATCTAGTGCTTTCCTAAGGCCTTGCAATAAAGCCTCATATTCTGTTATGTTGTTTGTACATTCAAACTCTAACCTGCATGCAATCAGGTTTTTTTTACCTACTGGATCAATAATCACGCAGCCCACACCAGCTCCTTCCTTGGATTTTGACCCGTCAAAGTAAAGAGACCATATTTGATTTTTGTTGGGTGCATGTGACCATTGGGTGGAAACTGCTGGTTGCATATATGTCACAATTTCAGACTGTTGTTCTGGGTTAGTGATAGCAGAAGTTTCAACCATGAAATTGCCGAAAAATGTATCCATCCCTTGTATTTCGGGCAAATCGGTAGAAGGTGTAAATGGTTCATTGGGATCATTTAAATCTGTCACTGTGAACTTTAGGTAACGTTCATGATTTACCTTGATTTTGTTGGGCTTTCCATTCTCAGGCAGCCACAAGTGAGACCAATCTGTCGCGAAATAGCTGCGTAGCTGTTCTGACCAGTCTCTGCTTAAAAACAAACCATAGACTTCTGGAATATCCACAACAATAATATCAATCACTTGATGAACTTTGGGGTTAGACGACAATCTTATAAGCACATTCCTTAATTCGCCTACAACTTTAACACTAGTTCGATCAAGCTGGATGATCTTTAAGGTGGATGGTTGAAATTTAGCATTAATCTTCTGACACACAGACCATGGCATTACGTTGGATGACACCCCTGAATCTACCATGCAATTGTGTACGTTCCTAATGAAGATTTCAAAATTTAACAAAAATGGAGGGACATTTCTGTGAGTACTAATGGTGGAAGCTTGTTGCTTTTTACTCGTAGCCTCTAAAACTAATTTATCTACATTTGTTATATTATTACAGGAAGGTCTCTTTTCTCGTGAGTGTCAGAAGTACTCTTAGCGGAGGCCTTCTAAGGAACTTTTGGGTTGTTTTGAAAACCTTTGTTACTGCTTGGATTGTTGTTTTTGTTGTTCTCTGCGATATTCTGTAACATTTTTTGTAGAAAAAATGGGAATTTTAATAATTCATAAACAAAAATGTTAGCCCTTAACTTTTTTAGATCTTCAACTAAATCATAATCTAAGCTTGGTTTCTCATAATTATTTTTAGTCTCAGTTGCTTTAGACTGTTTTGGGGGCAAAGTCGTAGTGTTTTCAGAAGAAGGCTTGTTTGTTGTCTTACTCCTAGTATTGTAAGGATGTACTATCTCGAAATTAGCTTGAAAAATGCTATCCGAGAAGTGTCCAAAAATGTTCGGAGAGGATTCATATTCTTCTACTGTTTCTTGTTCAACTACTTCCTCAGGGATCTCCGGAGGCATCAAGTTATCCTGTGCTTCTAGAATCGTTTGAATATCGAATTGCAGGATTTCTAGATTTAGGCCTTCGGTATTTGAATTAGGTCGGTTGGTGGGAAAAGGCTTCCTAAATGGGGGTTTATAAGGCCCTTTGCTCGAAGAAGCTTCTTCAGCTGTCCTTTTCAAATCTATAACTTGATTTGACAGTTTTTGAACGACTTTTTGTAAGTTTTCTAGATCAGAGCTTTCTGGTTGCGTTTTGTTTTGGGCAGGTCTAGGGAGGATTTCGATTTTCTTTTTGGAAGATGAACTAGTCTCTATTTCATTGCTAGTAGTGTCTTTCAAGCTGAGGATGTCTTTCTCGATCTGACTGGCCTCTTCGAAGGCCTCTAACAACGTGGATTTCTTAGACCTCTTTACCCAAATGGCTATACTTTGATGTAAGGCTTTCGTATAGTATGCTATGATAAGATTCTCAGCAAGCATCGAATCCGTAGGGATTCGGTTCTTTAGTGTTAAGAATCTTTGGTTAAAGTCTTTGATTTTCTCTTTGGGGTTCATTCTCAAACTAGAAATCTCCATGACTAGAACTTCTGGGGACTTGTCATCTCCAAACTTCTCAAGAAAACAGGATTCAAACTTCTCTCATGACACGATGGTATGGGGTTGTTGGGCAAAGTACCAGGTAGAGGCATTTCCCTCGAAGGTGTAGGGAAACAATCTACAGACTACGTCTTCGTGCTCGAAATTACGAAGTCTAATGGATAACATAAATTTTTTATGTGATCTTCGGTGATCTGTTTATAGTCCGGGTCAAATTTAGGGAGCCACTTCTTCAGGTGTTTGGGTAAGGGAAGCTGAGGCCCGGGTACGACCACTGCATCTTGGTCGAGCCAGGGTCTGGCGAGATTGTTCTGGTTGGCCATTGGTGTGGGTGGTGTTGAAGGTTGGGATGAGGAACTGCCTTCGTCAAAGGATTCTTCTCCAGAAGAAGAAGGGGATGAAGGAGGTCGTGAGGGTGGTATACCAGATCCTCCTGCTGTAGGAGTGAGGATTGGATCTGTAGGGTTTAAAGTGAGGTTAGTGCCTCCAAGTTGTTCTCTGATATCAGAGAAATCTAATGTTTGGTCCAAAGGATGGTTTGGTTGTCTTAAACGGGCGAAGGCACTTTGTGTTCTTATGAGATATTGGCGGACAATCTTTTGTACGTCACCACCTGTAGGATTTGGAGTTACTGGTTCAACTGTGATCCGTAGATCGATGTTTGATGTGGTTGCTATTTGAGGGACAATATTTTCATTTGAATGACTTCTAGTCACTATAGGTGAGCGGATAGGTGGTGGAGGAGTCTTACGACCACCTCGTGCCATTAATAATTTTCAGGCCCTCCTTCTAACGCCATTTGTTGACGGGCAAAAGTGACCGCTCGTCAACTGAAGGAGTGAATCCGGTCCGCGGTTGTCTAAATAACCCAAGCCGTTTGGATTAATCCACTCTGACGGGTTTAGTGGCTCTATTAGCCGATCTAAGTCCTACGGAAGTGAAAAGACAAAAACTAAAGAAACTAACTAAATGAAAAACAACCACTGAAAACTATATACAAATCTAAAATATATTCACAGTTTGCTAACTAATATTTATAAAATAATAATTCTACTTATTAAATGTACAGTGTATTGATATGATTAAATTTCTAATATATATACAGTATTCACAAAATTCAAATTTTGATTGAAATCTGCGAAATCATATATGAATTGATTTATGACAGAGAAGCTATCATTCAGTGTTTTTTGATTTTTTATAACTTTTATAAACGAGAAATGAAATGGTAGCTATCTAGTTGAGAAATAAAAATAGCAATCGATACAATGTATTTAGACTACAGAAAATTCTTATATTAAATAAACTAATAAAAAAAAACTAGAAAACTAACCTGTAATCGCATCTCCTATGTGTCCTGTGCATAACATCTACGTTCGTTGTTTGATGAGGCCAACTCACACCAGATTTTCCAAATGCTTCTCGTAAACAGGAAACAATAATGACTGAATGCTAATAACAGAACAAGTAAGGTATGTAGTAGCAACAATTTATAATCTGGCAAATGATCATATTAAGATAAATCTGGCTATGAACATTTGCATATAACTGCTCATCGAATAAAGAAGATTAACCTTCTAATCATCGAATTATAACAGATTAATTGTTGTATATAAAATGAGAGACATAAAACATGGACATTATATAAATCCCATCACATCAACTTGTAACAAATCATGATATCTAAAGTAGTCAAAATTTGATTACAAATTGAAATGAGCAAAACTTGAACAAAAAATTGATATATCGAAGCTAAAGTTGTGCAAATATCCACTTTCATTCAAGTCTGTCAATCACAAATCCATAGTTTTTGCTCCCAGGAAACGATGGGTCTTAGTTTACAAAACAATACATTTATAAAGGCCACATGATCAAAACATTTCCTGTGGAAATCATCAAATTTGTTCCAAAAATTGTGGGGAATACAATCTCCCAAATTCCCATTGTTATCCAAAACTAACAACCTATTCTAAAACCATGTAAAGAAATAGCATGTTCAGAGATGCCACTAGCGATTCAATCTCCTTTARAAATCGTATGTACCTATAAACGCACAAGAATACACGATTTCAGATTKCATTTTAGTTGTAAAATCAAAGAATTCGAATTTTAGTAACTAGCTACAGAATCTCACGATYSTGTAGCTAGTTATTATTATAACCAGAACCGTGTTTTATCAAATCAATCAAAACAKAATAGATGCAATTTGAGCAAAMAAATCTTGTATTCTAATTCAAAACAAAAACAAAATCATCTTAAAATTATTTTTAAAATACAATACCTCAGATTCAGGGATTTGTTTTAATCAAGCAATTTTCGAATTCACAATGGCARTGGCCGCTTCCACGTTCTTAAAAACAATAGAGCCCGTAGTTTTTTGTCTTTTATCATTAKCTTGAGCTACATTTTTCAATCTGTTGTTTTCTTTTGTTAKCTCATTCACTCRGTCCTCCAAGGACTTGATCCGAGACTGAAGCAAAGGGACGTCTCTGTAATACCGGTCGATCCACAACTGACATTCGTTGCACTGTGGCCGAACAGACTGTGTATTAACAGGGGAGGAATTTTTTATTTGACTTGCAGGTTCTCTGTCGAGTTTGATCCCAGGGAAGTTGGGGTTGTCTCTAAGACACGCTGGGAGGTTCGTCACATAGTCATAGGGCTTAACTGAGAAAAGTTCATGTGAATATGCATACTCTTCAGTTAGAAACCGTTCAATTTCGGAATCGGAGTCTTCGCTTAACATAATTGGTTTTTGGTCTGTGTTTTCTTTAGGTTTATTACGGGCACATTGTGAAACCCAGCGCACGACCTTTTTACCCTTGTAATTGATATCACTGTTACCTTTACACTTTTTCTTTGCAAACTTTTTAACAGGCTTACCACCATCTTTTGGATATGAATCAGGCAGGGTGTCAGGTTGGCTAGTGTCTGGGTAGGTCGAGGGTTTAGAAGAGGGCAAGAGCGAAGGAGGGGGAATGACAGGCTTGAAAAGGGTTTCTGTAACAAAGGACTTGTCAACTTGTCCTATTTCAGTACCAGCAAAACCATTCCTTAACAAGAAGGTGTCCCAACAATCGCCATTTAACTTCAACTGATGAACCATAATAATTTTAATCAAACAGTGGTGGAACAGGCTGTAGTCAACTTTCTCCCTTTTAAAACGCTTTGCCATTTTTATAAACTTCGAAGGAGAAAATATGGCATGTTTAAGGGAAAATCGATAAAACTCATGAGCAACCGCAAGTGGTATAAGAAAACTAAACTGTATCTACCCTCACAGTTAACGAACTGATTGACAATAGCTAACAAATCGTTCCATCTAGGTTTTAGAGTTGTAATGGGCATACCTTTGTCATATTTTTTAATCTTCCTTGAGGTAAACAACAGTGACCAGGGAACTTCGTCAACCTTTGAGTTTTTAAACCATTTTTGTCCCACGGCTGGCAAACCAGTGGCTGAGATAATGAAATCTTCGTTTAACTCAAGCTGGACGTCTCCAATTTTGGCTCTGCAACCATCAAACGTTAGCACGAATCGTTGAGCAACTGCCAGGTTAAAACCCTCGAACTTCTCAACAAAGACCCACCAACCATTCCTCTCTAAGTATTCTCAGGCATTATCAAACAACAACAAAGTCTGGACACTGTTGGGTTCAATTCTCACTACAGGAGCCATGGCTATTAGCACAAAAATAACAGGGTATTCGATGATAGGGTTTGACAGGATAGAAACAGATCCATTTTCCCCGAGCTTCCCCAACACGATGCAAAGGCGGATCGAAATGCAAGGGAGGAGCGTTAATGCTATGCGTGTGAGGATATTGGTGTAGATCGAAGGCCATGCAAGAACATCATATCATGCTGTACTTGGAACGACATGTTGGTGTAATGGTACATATAAATCATAACAGTTAAAAACCATTATAATCATATCCACAACATTCGATCAAAATGTCAAGTGAATCATTGCATATCCATGATTTGACCAAATAAATCAATATGTCGAATAAACCATTGCATCAAAGATTTTATAAATCAAAACCATAACAATAGTCAAATGCATAAATGGGTGGTGTTTTGATACATATGTAACCAGCGGTGTGTTTGAGGCCAAGGAGTTATAACCATGTAAACAATTAGGTTCATGATAAACCAAATGAACATTAATCCTTTGTTGTAATCAACATGAATTCCAACTATGGGTTTTCACGCTTGCAGTCGTGAAAACAAAAATGAAAAGAAGGTATGCAAAAAACGAAGGATAATGGTATCGTTTAATGAGAAAATTTGCGACGAGTAATGAAGGTTTAAAAACCCTGTGTAGGCAGCTTGTAAAAAAAATATAGAGATTAATATGGCTGCCAACAGCTAGCAAGAGAAAATTGCAAACTCAACGAACTATTGGGGATTTTCCTGTAGGTGAAGACCATGAGAAAGCTACCACCAGTCGAGGTAAGAAGCCTAAAATGAATGAAGACACTAACATCTATCCTAATCCATATATAAAGAGGGAAATTGATGAATATGAGGATTACACCAAAAGCCCAATTCAGACTCCAGTGAAACATAAACAACAATCTACAGGTAAGAAGAATGCAAAGGGTAAAAAACAGAGAAAAAAACACCTAAGTGCCCTAGGAGGAATTCCACCAGAGCTGCCAATAAATTTAGATTGAATTCAAAGGTAATGTTTCATCCTTCCATTAAGGAGGAGAATCTTATAATTATAGAAGATAATTCAGAGGATTCTAAGAAGGGGATCAAAAAACAGGCAATGGCATCTTCTTTACACAAAACTGAGAAATAATCTGAAGACTTGAGGAAGAAACAAGAAAAGGGAAAGCAGATTTCCCAATACTCCAGAAGACCTATGAACGGAGAAACCACAAAATCAACTTCAATATATGAATCTGTGTTTAAAGGTACAAATGCAATTTATGATGACAGAGATGATCTTTTTGCAGAACCAGACCAAATGCAAAACCTTCCAGAAACCAAATATTATGATAGCACCGAGGATGAAGATATTAGTTCTGGACTATCTTCAAAATATGTGATTAAATTAAGAAAACATCAAGATGCTATAGATCTGAATTTACATGCCCTGGTAGAGGAATATCCAGAATTTAAAGTTAAAGCAAGGAAGGAAAAAGACAGAGTAAAGGAGTTGCAGAGTATGATAAAGAAATTGAAGAGAGAGAAAGCTTTGGTTGAGAAATGGAATGCCAAACAACAAGAAAATATACAGGAGTTTAAAAGGAAAATAAAAGAATAGAATGCACTTCTTAAAGAGGTAAGAGAATCCAATTTCAGGCTATATTGGCATAATGTTGTGTTAACAACTGAAATTAAACAAAGAGACACCAAGGCTAGTGCAGTCATCATACCATGATGGTTCATGAAGAATTTTGCTTCAATTTTGATTGTTCGATGTTGTTGCTCAGGAAGTAAAGATGAACAGTTTGATTCCTAATGTTTGGATCAAATGAAACTTTTGATATCTCAGATGGAACAACTCAACAAGTTATAGTTCAAATTTTTGTGGGATTTGCCAGTTTTTTTGAAGTTATTTACTAATCTATATTTGGATTGGTTGTTGATCCCTCTACTATATAGGCATTATAAGTGCTCATTAGAGCTAATTTTCTTAGGAAATAGGCATTAACAAGATCCTATTGCAAAACTGTAAACTAGAAAATAAGATCTATAGGAATACTCAGTGTACTTTAAATAGACACAAGAAAGATGTATGGTGGTCGATAAGTTGGGAATTCAAAGACCTTTTTCGTAAAATCCATTGTAATATAGTTTATATTCCATAATGATACTAAATCAAAAACGCATGTTGATGGTAAAATTTTCTTTCATATCTTATTATATTTCTTTTCTTACTTGAAGTCATTTATTCTATTGCAATGCATTTGATTTCTTAATTTTAAGGAACACAGTGAAAATTTTGTTGTTTTTGTTTATTATCAGGGTTGTCTTCAAGTACATGTTCTTGTTTCTCAATGATATTTTGAAATAAGAAATCTATATGGAGTTGACAAATTAGATACTCTCATATATTCCTTTCTTTATTTACCTTATTCTCTGATCTATTAATGCGACTAGAATTTACTAAATCAGTGGGATGTTTTCTGGCTTTTACATTGAGTTATATGTTTATTTGAATCCTTGAACCAACTTTCAACCACTTTCTAAAATCTATTCACAAAACCCTTAAAATACAATTGCAATAAACTGATGATTCCCTATCTTTCCTTCTCACAATCAAGTGCAACTTTAGGGACTAACATCTCCTCTGAGACACTTTCATCATCAACATCCTCATCACTTCAATTTATATGTCCAACTTATCCTTTTCCTGGAACACACTCTGTAACTTGCATTTGCTCCCTTGTTGAACCTTACTATTGTTGTTGTTGTCTTCTAGTTGCTACATCTCCTCTTCACTCATGCCATTACTAATTGGCGCTTTAATTTTCTCCTCAAAATCAGTTTGAGATGAGTCTGTAAAATTTCTGCATTCTTCATTTCTTGTGTCCTTAGCCAACCATTTCTCCAGAAATCTCATTTCTTCCTCAAAATTCATCAACTTTGAATGTTGTTTGTGAGGCCTATCTTCAAGAAATATTAAGATTATATTTCTCTAATCACATTTTCATGTTCATCACTCTCTGTACCTGCATTTTCCAATTTAATTTGAAAATTAGAATTTACTTTTACCTCCTCAGATGCTAAAAGCATTTCTTCTTCACTGCTAAGCACTTGTGAACATGCTTTCTCTTTGGTTGTAATTTCCTCTTTCTCCGACTCAGGTTTCCATTCCAACAACTCAATTTCTTCATTCCATTTGGTAATCATTATATCTGAATGCCTCTTTTCATCCTTCTTTTGGCGATCTCCATGAGCCAAATCTTATTCTCTGTCATTTGCAACAACAAATTTCTGCAACTATCCTTCATCAATCTCTTTGGAAAAATGTGTATGGGCTCCCCCTTGGCTGTCTTCATGAGACATTGTGGCCTCATACTCCATCAAAATAGACTTCTTATCATGTCTTCTTTCAATGTTTTGATGCATTTATTTTTCTTCCTTCTTCTTCATGACAACTTCATATGACTGTCCAACACCTACAAATCATTTCTGAGACATCCTCTCATCTTCACTTAAACACGAAATTTTGATTATGTTCTGTTGCTATGATTTTGGAAAGCATATCTCCACTTTCTTCAAGCTTTGTGATAGTCCCAAGTGACAGTTCAAATTCTTTCTTTTCACAACCTGCATTCATACAAAAAATGTCGATTTTCAATACATAAGGCTCTCTAACCTCCCTTGATTCCTATGTCAGCACCTCCTTATGCTAATTTGAACTCTCCAAGTTGTTCATGAGACTTGTAGTAAGCCTCTCTTCTTCATCATCCTCCTCTCCAAGGATATCTCCCTACTCCATATCATAAAAATGAACTTCTTCCTATGTTAATGGTCTATGTCTGAACTCAACGCCTTTGAGATCCTCCTCCTTCACCCAAGCACTCATCTAGTGCTTCAAGCTTTCCCTCAACTTATTTGCAAATAACTGCATTATATGCCACTAAAATTTCTTCTTCATATTCCATCCTGATCTTTGTTTCTCCTCACTATTCCTCTGTAGTAGCATCTATATGACATTTAGCCTCTTCTTTAAATCATCTGTCTCTCTTTCATACTCCTCTTGAATAATCCTCTTTATGCAATTTTACTTGGAATCCTTTATTATTTTGTTGTGGCTTCTCTCTGAACCTATGCAATGACCATCGATAGCCATTTTCTTCATCTCCCTTGTGAAATTTTCCTCATCCACTTGTAGAATGCCCTCAAGCCTCTCTCTCAACAAGTTTCCATACCTACCTCACCATACCTCATCAAGATATTCCCCCTAAGCTTCACCTTTTTGTATACTTGGTTCTCTACCTCTTAGAACCTGTTTTGAGCACCTCTTCTCCTCTCAGGCTTCTGCAGTTATCCACTTTCTTTCTCTAATAAAACTCAACTTGTCCTCTGTTGTTCCAACCTTCAGTTGGAATTCTCCAAGGTTCTTACCACAATTATTTCTTCTTCTCTAAGAGCTCACATTCTCTTTTTCCTTTCACTCAGGAACACCAATGGTTCTCTGTTACATATTTCCTAGTTGTGTTGCTGCTATCAATTCCTTATCAACTTCAACCCACACACATAATATTTAAACTAGAGTTAACAAACAAAACATCATCAATATCTTCAATATTTGTTTATAGTCTTGTATATCCACTCCTTGCACTTGAATGGACAACTCTATGTTCTGTCAGATTACATATGAACTCTTTTGTACAATCACCTTTGCATCAATTGCATTCCAATTCAATTATAAACTACTAAAATATTCCAAGCTCCATTGTTCTAATTGCATTCCCAAAATCAATATTCTCAAAGAGCATTAACCCTATCTGATCTCATTATTGCACACTCTGATCTATTTATCAACAAGCTCTGATACCACTTGATGATGACTTACCAGGTCTACCCACATTATGGAAGCTTCAGATAAACATAGGGCTGCTCTATAAGCCTGCAATGAAGCCTACAATGAGGTTTTGCAACAAGGATGTATGAGTCACAATGTAATGTTCCCAAGTCAATTTTTTTTGTTGGAAAAACTAATTGTTCATTGTTTACTGCTTGTTTAGTTGTGTGCTTGCATGTTTACTCATGAAGTTGCACATTAGGGTTTGTGTTTATGAGATCAAATAATGTATACATGGATCTGAAGATATAGCATAAGAAAAGACAAGATACAACAAGAAATACCAATATGGAACCAAATAATTCAGATCCGACCTTTATTTAAATAATATAGAGATCTTAATACAACAGATCTGGAGATCTAGAAGAATACCAATAAGAATATCCAACTGGAATAATAGCTGCTACAAAAATGCTCAAGATTGACGACACAATCCTCCAAAGGCAAGACGATAACTTGATGCAAAGCACACGATTGATTTCTTTCCTTCTAGGGATCATATCCAAACCCCCCTATCTGAGTTGCACCCTCCTGGATGGATGGATATACTCAATATTTCATCCATGCTGCTAGAGGCCTCCAAATACTATGAAATTGGTTGAAATAGTAGATAGGGGCAAGACAAATTCCCTCCTGAAGTCTTAGGCTGAATGATAGATATTTTCTCCTCCTATAGCTAAAACCCCAAACTGGGTTGCACCCTCCTGGATGACTTAAGAGACCCAATATTTTGGCCTCACTACTAGGAACCTCTGAACGATATGAAACTGGATGGAAAGGTAGATTGGGGTGAGATAAACCCCCTGGTGAAGTCTCTAGCTGAATAATGAATATCTGTTCCTCCAAACAAATGAAGCCTCTTTCTGCAGTGCACCCTCCTTCTCTCCAACTTGTGCCAAGCTCTAAAAAATCATATGGAAAGTAAGCCTCTCCAAAAATAGGCTACAAATGATGGCTGAGGCCCTATAGAGAAAACCCAGAATTCCAAATGCTCAAAATCCTCCTCTACTTCCTGGATCGAACTCTTATTCTTCCAATGGTGCGCCCCCCTTGCTAGAAAACCCCTAGGTTGTGCACTATTCCTTCCTTGGTTGATAGATGGTACCTGCAACTGTTGTACAATGGTGTGGGAGGAGTATTGGACCCTCGATACTAAGATTGGATCAAGATAGGTGGGATCTTTCACCACCAAGTTGATCTCTAGGGTTTATAATCTCAAAACCCTCAAAAATCCCTTGTGCTCAAGAGCCCAAATGCAAAATGAAATAATAATCTAGAATGAGTGAGAAGTGCGACCCTACTTTATTTTATACTTCATATTTATTTTTCTGATGAGTTAGTTAACCCCTAGGGTTAACTCCTAGCTTTTCCAGACATGTTCTTTTCTTTCCTTTAGTTACATTTTTCCCCCAAAGTTAACTTAATATTATAACATTGTGCTTAGGTAATGGATTTGGGTTGTCTTTGTCTCCATGATGCATGAGACTATAGTCTAGTGGGGAAAAATACACTATTGATTCTCTCATAAAATCTTCATCAAGAGGCAGGGGAAATTATAGTCTCCCCTGCTAGAAATTGCTTTCCCACAAGCAAATCTGAACCTGTCTCCTAAAGCACATGTTCACCTTCCCAAGTAGCATCCTCTATGGATAAATTATTCGACCTGGAGAAGTATTCCTTGATGCTCCTCTTCCTTAACCTCTTCTCCCTTACTTCTAATATTTATTCTAGAATCAATATCAATATCCCCTCTTCATCCAAGTGTGACATTTCCTATATAGGAAGGATGTGTTTCCCTATGGCCCTGTTTAACCATGACACATGAAAGACATTGTGTATTTTTCTTCCTTGTGTTAGATCAAGCTCATATGCCACAGACCCTACCTTTCTGTTAAACCTGTATGGTCCAAAGAAGCGAGGTTGGAGCTTTTCTGCGCCACTCCTCTTAATGGATGCATGTATGTATGGTTGAAGCCTCAAGTAAACCAAATCACCAACCTCAAATGTGTGCTCCACCTTGTGCTTGTCTGCCTGTACCTTTTGTTGATTATGTGCCCTTTGCAGGTGATATTTAAGTTATCTGAGTATATCCTGACTCTGTTGAATCCAATCCCGAACCATGGGAGCCCTGCTATCACCAAAGACAATCTCCACAAAGGAGAGGGGATCATAACTATATAAGGCTATGAACGGTGACATACCAATAGACATATGATGGGTGGTGTTGTATCAATATTCCCCCAAATGAAGCCACTTAACCCATGCCTTCTGCTTCTCTGACACATAATTCCAAAGGTAGCCTTCAACCCACTCATTGACTATCTTCATTTGGCCATCAGTTTGAGGATGATAGATAGAACTAGGGGTTAAAGTCATACCTACCAACTTGAATAGCTCCTTCCAAAAGGTGCTCATGAACCTGTTGTCCCTGTCACTCACAATGGTTTTGGTTAAACCATGCAACCTAAAAAATTCTCTGAAGAACAAATCTGCAACTTGTGCTGCAATGTAATTTGTGCAAATAGCAAAAAATTGAGCAAACTTGGTTAATCTGTCTACCACCACAAAAATGAAATCCTTTCCCTAGGCCTTGGGAAATCCTGTGATGAAATCCATGGATATGCTTTCCCATTTGTGCTCAGTAATGGGAAGTGGTTATAGTAATCATGTTGGATGAGTGTGTTCATTCTTGTTCATCTACCATGTGGTGCATTCCTTGATTTGGCACATCACATCTTCCTTCATGTCCTTCCAAGCGAATCTTTCCCTTATTTTATTGTATGTCTTGATGAACCCCTAATGTCCTGCTACTGGTGAATCATGGCATGCTTGTAGAACTTTGGTTTTAAAGTTTGATTCGAGAACCAAGAATATTCAACCCTTATGATATATGATTTCATCCACAATTATGAAGTTGTCATATTGTACCTTCCCATCCATCAATTCACATGCAAACCTATTTTTTGAGTATTCCACCAAAAGGTGGGCCTTCCAGTCAACTGAAATGTTGGTCATAACATAAACTGATGGTATTTTGGATAAGGCATCTTCCACCACATTATTTTTCCCTTTGAAAAACTCAATGTCAAAGTCATAAGCCTAGATCTTGCTAACCCATTTTTGTTGCCTCTCATTTAAGTCTTTTTGATCCAAAAATTACTTGAGGCTGTTGGTATCTGTCCTCACAACGCATTTTTCCCCAACCAAGTATTTCCTGAACTTATCCAATGCATGCATGATGGATACAATTTCTTTGTCATAGATGGTCTAGAGAAGCTCAGGACCCCTTAGTTTTTGCCTCTCATATACAATAGGGTGCCTATTCTACATAAGCACTACTCTAATGCCCTCCCCTGAGGCATCACACTCCACTGTAAAGGGTTGTGCAAAATATGTTAGAGCCAATACCAGAAAAGTGCTCATTACCTTCTTCATCTTGTCAAAATTCAACTGTTCTTATGGACTCCACTTGAATGCACCCTTCTTGGTCAAATCGTTCAAAGGTGCGCAAAGTTGAGAGAAACCTTTGACAAACCTCTTGTAATAGCAACAAATGCCAAGAAACCCGTTTAATTCAGTGAGTGTCTTAGGTTTTGACCAATCAAGTACAACCTGTATCTTCTCTTGGTGTACCTGTACCCCTTTCACCCCAACGATGTGTCCCAAATAGAGTACATATGTCATTCCAAATTCACATTTGGATTCTTTAGCATATAGAGATTGTCTTTCCATGATGGCTAAAATATGTTCAACATGTTGCAAATGCTCCTCCCATGTTTTTTTGTAGATCAATAAGTTATCAAAGAAGACCAAGAGGAACTTCCTTAATTGCTTGTTAAATAAATGATTCATGCAATATTGGAAGGTGGTTGGCGTATTAGTTAGCCCAAAAGGCATTACCAATAACTCATAGTGACATCTGAAAGTGGTCTTGGGTACATCTTTCTCCCTCATTTTTATATAATGATAGTCGGAGCACAAGTCAATCTTCGTGAAGTATACAACCCCATGAAGCTCATCCAATAGCTCATCAATCCTAGGGATGGGGTATCAGTTCTTGATCATCTTCTTATTCAATTCCCTGTAATCAATGCACATGCACATGGTTCCATCCTTCTTTTTCACTAACACCATTGAAGATGCAAAGGGACTGGAATTGGCCTAATGTGTCCCATATCTAACATCTCTTTGATGGCCTTCTCAATCTCATATTTATACTTCTTTGGATTCCTATAAGGAGTGGCGCTGACACGTTTTTCTCCCTCTTCCAATTCTATGATGTGATCAAACCCCCTGTCTGGTGGTGCTCCTGGTGGAATGGTTTCAAAGACCTTGTTGTGATGGTCAATGATTCTCTAAATCTCTGGAGACTAATGATTATCCCCCTTCTTATCCACCTGAATTGATATTCTACATTATGCTGCATACACAATGTCCTCTCTCTTGAAGATGGCTTCCATGCACTTTGTTGTCACCACTCTATGTGTGTTTCCTTTCATACCCCTAAGTACCACCTTTTTCCCATTTTCCTCCATGAAAGACATCTCCATGGTATTGTAGTTGGTAGTGATTGGCCCCAACGTACTAAGCCACCGAAATCCAAGGATGATTTTAGTGTATGGAAGATCCATTACATAGAAATTTTGTGCCAAATCATGCCTACCTAATGTAAGCTCCATTCCTGGAATATACCTGTCATAAGGCATAGTGCACCCCCCTGCTACCTCCACACGAAACCCTTCAAATTAAATTGTAGGTATATGTCTTCTTTGTAGTAGGGATGAATCAATGAAGTTGTGTGAAGCACCCCCATCAATAAGAACTGAAACTTTCTTCCCCTGTAGCACTTTTCTCATCCTTAAGGTGTTGAATTTGGGTACCCCATTGATTGATGCTATTGTTACCTTTTCATCTGTTGTAAGGTCGTGACCTTCATCCTCCTCATCTGCATTTTATGTGGGATCTTCCTCCATGTTTTGTAGATGGACAAAACCTTCCTCCTCCTCCTCATCAGAGATCACTTCAATGTAGTGAGCCTTGCCTTTTCCCATGAATTTGTGTGTTGAATCCCAAGGCTCTTTGCATGTAAAGCACAAATGTTTCCTTCTCAATTCCCTCCTAGTAGTTCCATCCATTCTACCTCTTCCTCGGTCAAATCCCCTTTGATCTCTTCCCCCTTGGTTCATGGGGGGTATTTGGTCTCTTCCCCCTGGGTTTAGAGGAGGTCTAGGAGTAAATCTAGTCTTTGTTGTTGATCCCAAGTCCCTAGTCTTCCATATGGCATCTTGTAAGTTGGTAGGCTTAAAATCCTTGACCCATCCCCTTAAAGGTTCCATCAACCCCTCTGTGAAGAGAATCATTATTTTGGCTTGAGACACATCCTGCACCATAAATGTTATCCTCTGAAACTCCTCTATATATACATCTGGTGACCCTATCTATCTGCGTTGGGTGAGTTCCCTAAAATGTAGTTCTGGATCCCCCTGATCAAACCTATCAATAAGCCTCTGTGTGAACTCTGTGTAAGCAATAATCTGATTATGGCCCAATGTAGTTAACCCATGGTACCACCATTCATGAGTTTTTCCCTATAATTAAATGGTGGAAAACTTGATGGAATCCATCTCTCTCATTGCGTTAAGTTGTAAGTAGGTATCAAGCTTCTACACCCAAGCTTGCATAGTCACCTTCGAAGATCAATCAAAGTATGAGATTTCCATCTTGTCTGCCCTGTGCTCCAATTCATAGTTGTTATGATGATACTTTTTGGGCTCACCCCTGAATTTGATCCGACAATATTGGTCTAGTGTGACTTTTCTTTTGAATCCTGCACTCAATGAGTCACACTCCCTGGCATATAGCTCAAAATTTTCCTCAATATCATCATGGTGGTTGTGTTGTGGTTGGTTATCCAAAAATGTAGGTAGGTAGGGTCTAGGGGTAGTTATACTGTGTGTTATCCCCTTATAATCCCATCCTCCAAAACTCTGCCCCTCAGTGCGGTAGTGAAATCTCTGCTCCTGTTGAGGTCTAGTTTCCCCTTGAGAACCACTGGCTTCTTTGTTTGCATATATTTCCGCCCCCCTTCCTGCATGGGTCATCTGTAATAGGAGTTGCGCAATATTATCCTAGCTGGAATTTAATCTTTCCAAGGTCTCCCTCATCTCAACCTCTCCCCTGCACATTGTTTCCTAGTTATCATGTAGATGGTGCACAAGTTCACTTTCTGTATGATGTATGGAGTGTTGTAACTCCTTTGCAAAACCTGCTAGAACTTGTGGTTCACTGTCCTCACCTAAACCTTCCATTTCTACCTCGGGTTCACTTGTTTTCTTTCTACGTCTTCCCATATAGATATCACTGAATTTATGCATGCGTTAATCCCCACTCGCTATGAGGATCAATGCTCCGATACCATAGTAATGTTCCCAAGCCAATTTTTTTCGTTGTAAACACTAATTGTTCACTGTTTACTGTTTGCTTAGTTGTGTGATTGTAGGTTTACTCATGAACTTGTGCATTAGGGTTTATGTTTATGAGATCAAAGAATGTAGACATAGATCTGAAGATATAGAATAAGAAAAGACAAGATACAACAAGAAATACCAATATGGAACCAAATAATTCAGATCTGACCCTTATTTAAATAATATAGAGATCTTGATACAACATATCTGCAGATCTGGAAGAATTCCAATAAGAATATCCAACTGGAATAATAGTTGCTACAAAAATTCTCAAGATTGAAAATACAAGCCTCCAAAGGCAAGACAATAAGCTGATGCAAAGCACAAGATTGATTTCTTTCCTTCCAGAGATCAGATCCAAACCCCCCTAGCTGAGTTGTACCCTTCTGGATGGATGAATATACTCAATATTTTGGCCCTGCTGCTAGAGGCCTCCAAATAATCTGAAACTGGCTGGAATAGTAGATCGAGGAAATACAAACCCCCTCTTGAAGTCTCGGGATGAATGATAGATATCTGCTCCTCCTATAGTTGAAACCCAAAACTGGGTTGTGCCCTCCTAGATGATTGAAGAGACCCAATATTTCAACCTCACTTATAGGAACCTCCAAATGCTATGAAACTGGCTGGAAAGGTAGATTGAGGCGAGATAAATCCCCTGGTGAAGTCTCCAGCTGAATAATGAAGATCTGCTCCTCCAAACAGATGAAACCCCTTTATGCAATGAGCCCTTGTTCTCTCCAACTCGTGCCAAGCTCTAAAAAATGATATGGCAAGTAAGACTCTCCCAAAATAGGCTAGAAATGATGGTTGAGTCCATATAGAGAAAACCCAGAAGTCCAAATGCCCAAAATCCTCTTCTACTTCCCGGATCAAAATCTTCTTCTTCCAATGGTGTGCCCCCCTTGCTAGAAACTCCCTAGGTTGCCCATTGTTCCTTCCTTGTCTGATATATGGTACCTGTAATTGGTGTAGAATGGTGTGGGAGGAGTATTTCACCCTCGAGACCAATCTTGGATCAATATAGGTGGGATCTTTCACCACCGAGTTGATCTCTAGGGTTTGTAATCTCAAAACCCTCAAAACTCGTTTGTGTTCAAGTGACCAAATGCAAAATGTAATAATAATCCAGAATGAGTGAGAAGTGTGCCCCTCCTTTCTTTTATACTCCATATATTTTTCTCGGTTGAGTTAGTTAACCCCTAGGGTTAACTCCTATCTTTTCCACACATGTTCTTTTATTTCCTTTAGTTACCTTTTAACGCCAAATTCAACTTAATATTATAACATTGTGCCTAGGTAATGGCTTTGGATTGTCTTTGTCCCCATGATGAATGATACTATAGTCTAATGGGAACAACTAGACTACTAAGTCTCTCATAACCTCTTCATCAAGAGGTGCACGACATTACACATAATAGGATTCCTTACAATCTCTATGGGCCTCTACTTGACCAATCCCCTCAATATTTGAATCTAGTAAGTTATAACATCATTTTGTGTCCTTAAAACCAGTCTTAAATAAGGTCCTCAACCTTATGCACTTGCGGTTATAATCCCACTCCACTCATTCATATGACTGGAACTTCGAACCGGGGCTCAAATTCAAAAGGCACTTAACATATTAAATTGCAACGAACTGCGCTTACCTCTCGTCCCTCAACACTTCATTCATATGGCCATAAGTGTGACCATAGTCTAAACCTTCATAAATGTCCAAAGGTAGTTTTCAGAACCACTGACGAAAGCGCGAGTTTAACCAGCACCGACACGTGTCTCATAAAAAACCGTCGTTTTTACCTTTTGGTGAACCTGTCTCAGACTTAACTCTTGCGCACTTCCAAATGCAAAGTTGATCTACAACACTTAATATCAACCTGCCATGATCAGACGGTTCCAATTTTGTTACTATTTTAACCCTTTTAATCTGACGCTATATGTGCATAGTCTTCATGATCCGATGGTTAGATTGATCATGTTGATCATCCAACGACTCTTGTAGCCTCCTCCCAATTACACACGCCTGCAATGAAATTGGATCATCGATCCTTTCAGTGATCGATGATCATTATGGTCGAGGATCTTTATTCCGGTTAGGAACAAGATTCACCTTCAATCATACTCTTCTTCCTAGAACCTGTAATTTCACCTACAACCACAACATCAATGCCATATACATAGATTTATAACAATCATAAATTTCATCTACAAACACAACATCAATGCCATATACATAGACTTATAACAATCATAAACAATGATCAAAGGATTTTCTATAATCAATACACTCGAAACAAAGTGTTCCTTTCTATATTATGCAAATTCACACATATTGTACATAGGTTTACAAAATACTTCCCTCGCCTTCCTGGTCTGAAATTCATTTAGTAGGCCTTCCTCTCTTCTTCTCTCTCTATGGCTCGATTTCTCACTAGATGGCCAACAACTCATGGACTACATGCTTACACTTTTGTACAAAAAGATTTTAAAACCAACTTTGTTTTACATCCACAAACCTCTCAACAATCCCTACCTCTAGAATCTCTAGATCCACAAAATCCTCTAGGATCACTCTTAACAAACTCAAATCTCCAGATCCATGAAAATCTTCATGAGATCTCTAACAAACTAAAAACCCTCATGTTCTCATACATTCAATTACTTTTACAAATAAATCCTCACTCTCATTAATCAAATATATTTTATGCCTCTCCTTTAGAAATCATTAAAAATAGGAATATTACAAATATTCAATTAAAGAACCAACTCCTTTAGTAAATCAAAGACCCCCCTAGGTCTTGTAAAGTGTGCTTGATTTGGAGGCAAAATGCTCCTTCATCAGATTGTATCTTTTCCCATCAAATAGTGTTTCCACTTCTTCACACTTTGAACCAAAGCATACAATTATTTGTCATGAGTAGGATAATTTCTTATTATACTAGTGAAGGTTTCATAATGGTAACAAATTGGTTTCCTCCTTTGTATTAACACTGCTCCCATGGCGTAATCACTTGCATCGATTTCAATCTCAAATGGTTGTTGTAAATTTGACAATGCTATAGTAGGGATTGTACTTATCTTTACTTTCAATGTCTCAAAGGATTTTTTCTATGCACCTCCCCACTGAAAGACCTGCTTGGTACTTTTCAAATCATGTAAAGGAGACACAATAAAAGAAAAGTTAGCAATGGAATTCCTCCAATGTTCAAATGACTCTAGGAAGCTCCTAACTTATGTTACATTATTAGGCTTAGGCCACTTCATAATGGCTTCAACTTTAAAGGGATTAATTTTCAATTCACCACCCCCTACTATATAACCCAAATAAACTAAATGTGTTTTCCCAAATTCATATTTTGACATCTTTAGGCACAATTTCTCCTTTTTCAAAACATCCAAGACTTTCGTAACATGCTTTACACGATCTTCCCAACTTGTATTGAAAATAGATATATCATCTTTAAGTAGACTATTAAAAAATCATCTATGAACCTAGATACATCATTCATAACCCACATGAAAGTAGCGAGATCATTACAAAGCCCAAAGGGCATAACCAACCATTAAAATAAACCATTTTTTTTTTGTTTGAAAGCAATTTCCCAAATATTATGTTAAGAAATCCTTACTTGATGATAGCCACTTCTTAAGTCTAATATAGTTAAACAAGTTGCATTTTTCAATTGATCAAACAAATAATCAATACAAGGAAGAGCGTAACGGTTCTTCACTGTAACTTTATTCAATGCCCATAAATCTGCACACATTATCCATGTACCATGTTTCTTTAATACCAACACAATGGATGATCTACATGGAGAAGTACTTGTTCGTATGACTCATTTCTTGAGAAACTCCCAAACTTGATTTTTATTTCTTCATTCTCAAGCACACATAACCTATACATGCCAATGTTAGGAAGAGGTGCATCTTGTTGTAGAAGGATCTCATGTTGTATCTCTCTCCTTGGAGGTAATCCTTGTGGTTCTTGGAACACTTCATCATAGTTAGAAATAATCTTAACTAATTCATCTTTATGTTTAGGATCACATCCTTTGAAATATTTGGATTTATCATCATCCTTAGCTTTCATAATCACGAGTATGAAATTATTGCTTGCATTTACAAGCCTTTTCATTTGTCCCGTAGTAACAAGAGATAAGTTAGTCTTCTCGTGATGGGATCTTACAATATACTTAATCTCATCCTTTGTAAGATGATATTTTTTCTCCTCCCTGTAGAATGTAGCTTTCATGTCATACAAATAAGGACTTTCCAAAACAATTCCACAAATATCAAGTGGTAAGACAACTAACTCTACCTCATCTATGAACTTAGAGGTGATTTCAAATATGGGCTTATATTGTTTAGATACTTGTAAATTAGCATCTTCACATACCCATCCTAAGGGATATGGTTTTGGATGAGGTTTAGTTCCAAGTCCCAATTTTTATGGCGTCAATTTCCACCTTTGAAGCAATGATTCTCTTATTGGCCAAGTCCCTATCCTACTTGCAGACAACGCTTCCCCATACTTCCTTGAGACCTTCTAAAAAACATCTTTTTGGAAGTTGTACATGCCTTGGAAGTTATGCAACACATGTATATGCATGTTTCTTCAAGGAAAGTCATATACATGCTAATAAATTCTTATTAAAAAATACATATTTTTTAATAATTAAATGTTGAGTTACGGGTTTGGTTAGTTTCCTAACTCCTTTTACCCATACTTAATTATCTCTAACCAACTAGAGACGACATAAATAGAGCATTTGGTCCAGAGCAAACATAAAAAAAACAATCAGTCATGTCTGTAAGCCCATATACATCCTTTCCTCTATTGGTTATTTACCTGGAAACCCTTGTTTAAAACCCCTTTCCGATCACCATCCAATCTGACTAAGGGTCTTCCTTATATTCTCTTTAAGTTTATTGGTGAATCTAGAGTCAAAACCAACCTTTATATCAAAAGCTTGGGTGGAGGGACCTAGAGTCTCTTTCGACAGGGAAACACCACAGAAGACAAGTATACAACATGACTACCTAATTGATCTTCCATGGAGAGAGAGAACCAACAAGAGATATCAGATCTATGTAAAATGCTCAAATGAGATACCCAATAGAATTTGGAACAAACACCATCAAATATTTCATTCGATTCAATAGCTTCCTTTTACAACGGGGATGAAACAAAAAAGAATGAAATATTTTCAAAACAAAGATGCAACTCCACATAGAATGTTTCTGAAAACAAAAAAAATCCTACCCAACCCCAATCTAGCTATTATTTTATAAAATTTATTAATTAAGACTTTGTATTTATAAAAAAACATACCACTACAAAACAGACGCTAACTCTATGACAAAAAAATTAAATTGGAATAAACGAGGACTTGTGAAGCTAAAATCATGGTGTTCCCTACTCCATGGGATGCCCATGTGGCCTAATTCCTCCCTCTTTGGAGCCGGAAGAATCTCCTACTTCCGCCACCAGGTGAGGAAAAATTATTTTGAGTTTGTCTGCTAAAATCCATCATGCTTGTGCCGAAGTATATCCTTTTCTTCCCACAGTATATGAAATATACTCGGTAGAATGAGTCTAGCGAATGTGCTTCTCCATAATGGTGTCTTCTAGAAGAGGCGGTTGGAAATCCATAATGTTATCCACCAGATGTTGTACTGGAACCACTTCTTCAAGAAGAGACAGATCAAACAACTTCAGATTTTTGAAGTTCAGAACATCATGAATTCCCATCCGTGGAGGAAGATCTAGATGGTAGGCATTATCACCAATGTGTTCCAGCACTGTGTATGGTCCATATCATTAAGGATGCAACTTATGATGCTGCCATTTAAATCTTTGTTTTTCCAACTGAAGCCACACTTTATCTCTGGGTTGGAAAACCAAAGGTGTTATAGGCTTATCATGTCTTGCTTTGGCACGAGCTTGGGAAACCTGCAATGCTTCTGTTACTTGCGCATGACGGTGGGAAATTTTATGTATGTATTTTTGAGTGGATACTTTCTCTTTCTGTTGATGTAATGATCCCTCAGAAGAGAGCATCAATGACATCTTAGAAGGGGCCAAAGGTTGGAAACTGAGACATAATTCAAATGGGGAGTAACCAGTCAACGAATGGAAAGCCCAGTTATAAATATGTTGGATAATGTGCAGGTAGGTGTCTCGTTGTTTTTTCCTCACAAAACAGGTGCAGAGAGAGTGAAATAGAACTCGAATAACCACTTTGGTTTGGCCGTCATTTTGCGGATGGAATGTCGTAAAGAATTTCAGGTTGCAGCCAAGAAGAAACCAAAGGGTGCACCAAAAAATGTTAAGGAAACGAGAGTCGCGGTTGGAAATAATGCTTTGAGGTAAGCCAAATTGTGGCCATACATTGTGAAATAATAACTCAGCCATTTGGACAACAGAAGTAGTTTTGTGACAGGGGATAAAAAAAGCCATCTTTGAGAAATGACAAACAACAACATAGATCGCATCATGCTTGCGTAGAGTGGTGGGGAGACCGCTGATATAATCCATCGATATGGATTCCCAAGGGAGAGAAGGGATTGGGAGGGTTTGGTATAGACCATGTTTCCTATTAGATGGTTTAGTTTGATAGCAGAGATCTTAGGAGTGTATGAATATTTCTACTTGTCTAGATAAGGTTGGACAAAATAAACGATGGGTGATATTGAGTATGGTCTTTGTGGTGCCAGAATGAACCCGAAATGCAGATGCATGGGCTTATTTAATGAGGACAAGTCTATCCTAGGACTGTGACACACACAATTCATTAAAATTATATAACCAACCATTTTTAATAGCATAATCAAGAAAAGGAGAATGGTTGATTAATGTGGGATTTTGAAGAGCTTCCCAAATTTCTCCAAAGTACGGATATGATTCATACTCGAATTTCCATGAATCGTATGAAGCAAACCTCACCTCCAATATATTAAGTACTTGTACCAGTGGGTGAATCAATAGATCTACCATTTTATTTGTAGTCCCCTTTTTATATTTGATCAACAGATGGAATTGTTGGATGTATGTTTCCCACTTCAAGTTCTTTTGGTCATGTATCTTCTTTGGGAGTTGATAAAGATCAACGGATGATGGTATGTATCTAGAATAGTCTCCTTGCCAAGGAGATAGTGTCATCATTGCTTGAGCACTTGAAACAAGCTATATAATTATGTGTCGTATGTACTATAATTAATATTAGCTTCAGTGAGATCCTCTGAGCGATATGCGACAAGGTGTCCTCCATATCTGAGAACTATGCCAATTGTGAATTGAGACACATCCGTCTCGATCTCAAATGGTTGCTGCAAATCGGGAAATCTGAGAACCAGAACATAGAAAAATGGTTTCTTGAGTTGTGTAAAGTGTTTCTCCACATATGCATGTTAATCAAAGTGTGGTTGGTTGGCCAACTGATGCAAAGGATTTGTCAATTGTGAGAAATGTGCTACAAATTTGCAGTAAAAATTGATACCTCCCATGAATCTATTCAATTGCAGTGCTGAGGTGGGTGTTGGATGATGTTCCAATGCTTGAACTTTTGTGAGATCAGGCCTGATGCCTTCCGTATCCACAATGAAGGCCAAATATTGCATGGACTTCTGTCCAAAAACGAATTTCTTCTCTTTGACCTGGAGCTTGTGAGTTCAAAGTAACTCAAGGACTTGGCGCACATGATGCATGTGTTCTTCCCACGATCTAATGAAGATCAAAATTCTGTCTAGGTAGATTACCACAATCTTTCCCAACAATGTATGAAACACATCATTAATGAGCCTCATGAATGTGGCTAGGGCATTGGTGAGCCTGAAGGGCATGAAAATACATTCAAAGAGACCAAACTTGGTTTTGAATGCAATATTCCAAGTGTACGTTGAGTGCATTCTCACTGGGTGTTATCCCACGTTCAGATCCATCTTTGTGAAGTAAACTGCTCCATGCAGGTGATCCATGAGGTTCTCAATCCTTGGAAAGGGGTAATGGTTTTTAATCGTGATCTTGTTTAAGGCTCAGTAATCAGTGACTATACGCCATTCGGGATCATCCTTCTTGGTATGATGAAAGTGGGTGAAGCACAAGGCGAAGAGGACAGTTGGATATGTCCATATTTAAGAAATTGAGTGATTTGACGTTCGGCCTCATCATATTCATGAGGGGCTAAGCAATAGGCTGGAGCATTGGGTAATGAAGAACCCATAAAGTGTTCAATAGATATAGAGGGGGGAAATCTTGAGGGTTTGATAAATACATTAACAAATTCTTTGAGAAGAGGTTCCATTTTGTGAGAGACTGGATTAGTCAGATTACCAGGTTTGATAGGACGCACCAAGAAGAAAGAGATGCATCGGTTAAGGGAACTCAAAGGATTTTGCAAAGATGAGTGATTATATGAGGTGATCATGTATGTGTGTCCTTAATGGTGGATATGATACTGATGAGTCTTTGCATCATAGACAACGTGGTGCTCATGTTGATATGGGATGCCTAGTAAAAGGCCTGCACAATATAAAGGTGCAACATCGCAAGTCACCACATCATGAAATGGTCCTACGACAAACATGATCATGCATTGTGTAGAGACTTGGATGCATGGACCTCCTTATTGAACCCAACCGAGCTGATAGGGGTGGGGATGCAGAGTAGTAGGTAATTGCAGACGTTGGGCTAGTTCATGAGACACCCGATTCTTTTGACTATCATTATCAAGGATAAGAGTAGTGATGGTATTTTTGATTTGGCAATTGTGAGTGAAGAGAGGAGGCGACGAAGAGGTTAGATTATTCATGGTCATTAGCAGGTCCAGTGAAGGGTCTGGTTTGGTAGCATTCTCAAGGGAGATATTGTCAATGGATTCATCTCCAAATTCAAGTTCCACCTCTATTAACAATGTCTTTTGGGTATTTCGATTCTTTATGGTGTGACAATATGCCGTGGAGTGTGAACTAGTATTATGGAAATTGCACTAAATATTGGAACTAGGGGATTGAGGTGAATTAGCATAGGGGTTGGTGGGTGATCCTTGGTTTTGAAGGGGAGGGCGAGAAGATGAGTATGTACTAGGTTTATTGGTAGTAGTACACATAAAGGGATTCTTATATTGGGGATGTGGATTCACCTTTTTCTCTACCACCAAGGCTCTGAGGAACGCCTTATCCAAGGATGCACTGTCAGAAAAATCCACTTCACGTCTTAGCAGAAATAAAAGACCAGAATTAAATTCAATAACCAATACCTCCTCAAGCTCAGATACGTGTAGCTGGAGGTGGAGCTTGCAAAATATATTTATGTATGCTTGAACCAATTGATTAGGAAGTTGTCTGAGGTGTAACCATTGAGTGATCAAAGATTGACGGAAACCCGAGGGATAGAATCAATCTCAGAGGCGTTGAAAAAATTTCGCCCAGGTTGTGATCATTTGCAATGGTGGATCGAAATTTTATCCAAGCTCTATGAAGAAAGATTGTCTCTCTAATTGCGTGTCCCACCATGTTTGCACCAAGCCTTCAAGTTGAAGACTCGCAATATGAAACTTTCTCTCTTTGTCTAGATCTGGGTGAGTTCATAAATACGTGGAGAGACTGCAAATCCAAGAATCCACAATTTCTCCATCTGACCTCAATACTTTTGCAATTGGATATGAGTATCCAACTGCATTGGTGCAAGACCTTACTGCTTCTGCATGTGAATAATATCATGGAGCGCATTCGCCAAATCTTGTGTTACGAAGGACATGTTGTTTGCTAAGGATTCCAACTATGGCTCTAGCCGCAGAGGCATAATAGTCATCCACCTAGTATGAATCTTGAACTGAAAATGGCCCTAAGGAGGGCACTTGACAAAGATATAAATATTGTTGAGGGTGCCCTTGCTACAAAAGCATGCCTAGATCAAGAACTGTGGTGTGGAATCTCAGAAAAAAATGTTTCTGAACTGCATGGTCTCATTTGAAGATCCAAGGGCATCGAATAGGATCTAATACCAATTGATCTACCATAGAGAGAGAGAATCAAGAAGATATCTCATATATCTTTAAAATGATCAGATGAGATACACAATAGAATTTGGAACAAACACCATAAAATATTGCATTTGATTCAATAACTTCCTTTTACAATGGGGATGAAACAAAAAGTAGGAAATATTTCCAAAACAGAGACACAACTCCATCTAGAGTTTTTTTGAAAACAAAAACAAAAATATACGCAACCCAAAACAAGGAGGCGCCCAACCCCAATCTAGCTATTATTTTATAAACTTTATTAATTAATACTTCATCTTTAGAAACTGAACATACCACTACAAAACTAACGCTAACTCTATGACAAAAAAATAAAACTAGAATAAATAAGGATTGGCGAAGCTAAAATCATGGTGTGCCCTGCTCCATGGGATGCTCATGTGTCCCACTAACTATTGAATATCAATAAGAAACTCATTCCTTTGAAAAGAATTGTATTTGTAATGTTTAACTTGCAATTATTTCATAAATGCTTTGTACAACATTAGTTGCTTTGATAATTTTGTTGTATTTAATTGGACTAGCGGGTAGTTTTTAGTATAACTACCTCTTTGCATATGATTGTATGTTTAAATTTCTTGCAAGCTGCAAAGGAACTATTGGAAAAGAATGGGGAGATTTTATAATTTGAGAACGACAACAAACGTAGGACTCTTGGTGAGTTTATCCTTCTTCTCCTCTAGGTAGTTAGTCATTTCAATTGAAATTAGTTATAATATATTTGTTGAGTGTTATCTTTGGAATTTGCTTTCTTTGCAGTCTTATATTTGTTGTAGTAAGCCCACTAATGTAGGGGAATTTTCCCCAAAATTAGAACCGGTGACCATACTGGGGAGTTAATCTCCTTTGTCGGTTAGTATAGGGTGTTGACATGGATTTTCTTTAGTTTTCTTGATTGCTTCTTGATTTTTCTATTGAGTTCAATCTTTTAGAAACCCGTGCCTTTATTTTTATCCATTGAGTCCAGTCTTTTATTGTTTTTTCTTGAAATTTTGGGTAATGTACATGATTTTATTCAATAAAATACACATACATACATGGGTTGTAAGAGGGAAGGGTGCATACATACACTCCTTGCCTTGGTGACGATTGTGTACAAGTTTTATAAAGAGGTGTTTTTTCTTTTTTGTTTGGTCAAGGACTTGTCTTGGTTTTTGAGGGTCCTCTTGGGATTTCTTGGTTTTAGTTTATGTCCTTAGAAGTATCATAAGTCAATCTTTGTTTATAAAACTAAAATAAAAAAAGGGTATTTGATGCTTCTATGGTTATGAGTCATTATTGGATTTGCTTTTGGGTTTCCTTTATTTTTTGGATTTCTTTTGAACTCTTTGTTGCATTTTGTGTTTTGGGATTTAGAATCAAATTTTCCAAGTTTTTCCAAGTGTATATGCTCTTCCCTTTGACAACATATGCATACATATGCTTCTTTTATATAAGAGTAAAACATGTACATACATGCTTTTGTAGAGGCAAAAGTGCATACAAGTGCGTAAGTGTACACACGCATATACATGACCTATAGAAGGAACATGTGCATACAAGAGATCATATACGCTCCCTACAATGATCAAAGGTGTGTACAATATCTTATATATGAGACCTACAATGGAGAAAGTCGCATATGCCTCCAAAAAAGTGACTTTTTTGCTTGTTTTTCAGCGTTTTTTAAGCCCTGTTTTGGCTTTTTTGGAGAGTCTGGTCCCAAAATTTTTTGTGGAATATAGGAGGTTGGTAAATATTTATAATTGAAAGGAAAAAAAAAAATTTAATCCTTCTTTGGCTCCTTTTTATCCATTGGAGTGCATAATTTTAAGACCATTCTTGTTCTCGGGATCTCGGTTTCATGGTCGTTGTTGTGGTCATCTTTGAAACTTGAGTTTGTGTTTAAGTTCGATACTTTTGTTTTGTGATTTCCTTTGTATTTTCATTCATAAAAAACAAAAAAATTGCTTGTTTTAGCATATTTTATTTAGTTTTGCTTTGGTAGAAAGAAGAAGAAAACGAAAAAAAAAAACCTAGTTTGTTGCTAGTTAGGTCTCTTTCTTTCTGTTGCATTGTTTTACTTCATAATTGAAAAAGAAAAATATATTAGCATAGGATTTTATTTTCTTTTCATATTGAAAATCATTTCAAAGGAAAAATAACGAATAAACCCCTTTTTTTCTTTTTTTCTTTTTCTCTTGAAAGTTGCATTGAGAATTTTGCATCAAAAGGGAAAAAATTGCATTTCGAGGTTTGAAAGATTGTTCACGCATTTTTTTTGAAACTTTTTTTCATTGAAGAATTAGTGTAAGGATTTATTTTCCAGTGTTCTTATAATTTTTATTTTTTCAAGAGTCTCAAACAACATCAGCTTCACTTTTGTATCCTTTGAGTGAAAAACAGTCGCTAAAATGAACGCTTAATTTAAAATTTACTAAAATTTGTTTCTAGGGTTCATTTACAAGTTTAGGGTTAGGGACTTGGATTAGATTGGAGAGATAAAAATACAAGGCTGGTAAAAAAAATAGGATTATAGGATAGGGAGATTTCAAATCCCAACTATCGTATAGGGGCGACCGAGAAACTTCTCTCACACAGGATCCAAACATGAGGTCTTGTGAGGAAGAGCCAAGGAGATAACCCGTTGGAAGCTTGACTGGATGTTGCAGAGAGGTTGTATTTTGGGGGTTTCGTTAGTTCCCATGACTCCTTCAGATGTGGTGCTTTTGAGGCTTTGGAATTTTTTACCCTTCCCATAAGTTTGATCTCGATTGTTGACTATTCCCTCGAACGTGCACTGTGAGTTGGTATCCTTAGTATCCTTTCCTAGGTATCTTAGAGGTGATTTTGGGGGGTTTTCCATGGTACCTAAGGCATACATCATATCACGCTATAGAATACCCTTGGAGGATTCCCCGCAAAGAAGGAGTACTTGGACCAGGTGGGGATGGTTAGTGGAGGTTGGGGTAATTGCATCTCACTCCTTCATCATCGGTCTTAGGACTTGATCAACCCATGATGGTTTCTGGAAGGTACATTTCCACTTTTTCATTGCTTTAGAATCAAGACCTTATCCACCTAGGATAAATTTTTAGAGAAGTTTTTTTTTAGTGATGTTTCTCTTAGAGTGCTACTTTTTATAGTTGGCCTTAGGTTGTGTCAGTATCTTTTTTTGGATCCTTGATTCAAGGTGGTCGACCAATTGATCCACTAGTCAGGAAGGACCCCTGGTATTTATCTTGAAATAATGGATCTCCCTCCGAGAAGGTGTATGTTTTTATACCACTGGTTTTCCAGAGTCAGTGTGTGAGACTTTTTCACACATGAACAATTCTGCAAGGGATGAACCTATGAATAAGAACATCATGGCCAAAGTTCTTGGATATACCAACCAAGGGACCCCTTCCCAAGGGGATTCTTATTATTTTCTATTCTTTGGAAGTATTAGTGACCCCTTGATGGCCACTTTGAACATTCTTGGATTTAATGTAGGACTACCGATTTGGTTGTGGACCACTCCAAATGTCTCGAATGCTCTTGATGCTTCTCATATAATAACCTTATTCCATGGGCATCGAATGCATGTTGATTCTTTATATTTTTCATTCCTGAAGTCTAATTCTCCTCCTTCTCCCTCTTCTGGTGAAAGTATTACTACTAGTAATGAGAAGTATAAAAGGAATAGGAAGAGGAAAAGTAAGAAGAAGAAGTCACCAACCTCTGCTAGTCATGTTGGAGATGTGCAACCAGCCTCTACAAGACATGTTGGTGGCATGAAAACAACCTATGCAAGTCATGTTGGATATTTGACACTAGCCTCTGCTAGTCATGTTGGGAGAGAGAGCCTAGTCCCTACAACTCATACTAGATTTCAAAAACCAACCTCTACTAGTCATGCTAGAAGCGCACAACCAACCTTTGCTAATCATGTTGGATATATGTTACCAACCTATGGGATTCATGTTGGAGACATTGTACCAACCTCTATAAATCATGATGGGTGCATATGTCCATTCACTACAAGTCATACTGGAATCAAGTCACTAACCTCTGCTAGTCATATTGGAGATTTGCAACTATCCTCTGCCAGTCATGCTAGGAGCATGCAACTAGCCTCTATGAGTTATATTGGGAGAGAAAGTCCATTCACTGCAATTCATAATGGAATTAATTCAACAAGCAATGTGATTCATGTTGGAGACCTACACTTGAATTTTGATAATCATGTTGAGGGCAAGCAACCAATTGTTGCAAGTCATGCTGGGGGATTCGATATTGTTGAGAATCCTAGATGAATAGGATGTAAGCCCAAGTTCCCTTGTAAGATTTGTAAGGGATATCACCTTACTCATCTATGACTTGTTATTCCATAGGTGCTAAGAGGGTGGTCCTTTTCCGACGGTCCTTCTAGTCCCGAGTCACCTTTGGTTTCCCAATATACTTTTCAGCCATTGGTTGATGAAGTTGTTGCATCGATGCAATCTTCGACCGATCCCACTATTATTTTCAAGGTAATGCATATTTTGACCATGTTGTCTCACATCATTTTGAACCAGTGGTTGCGCCCATGCAATATTAGGCCAATCCCACTCTTATCTTAGAGAGTGATGAGTCTAAGGAAGTGATCTCGCTGATGCAATCTTTGACTGATCCCACTATTCTTTTGGGGAGTGATTCATTTGTCGAATATGTGTTTAGAATTTCCAATTTGGTACCTTCTGAACAAGGGGCCATTCCACTCTCTTTGAGTATGATCCCTCCAATTCCTAGGATGGTTTCCTTTGATTGGAATAATCGTGTTGAGCCTCACCTTCATTCTTCTGCACCTTTCCAGATAATGGTGAAAGTTAATTCAACACAAAATTTATGTTGTATTGTATATGAACGAGCCTCCGCAAGTATTTTATTCTCCTTGACATGGAAAGCTTTGGGTTCTCCTAAGCTTGTGTCAACTACCAGTGATCTGTTGGATTTTGACAGAAGACCTAGTGAATGTTTGGGGATTCTTCCTTAGTTTCCTATCTTTTTAGGTGGGAAGACTATGCTTTTCTATGTTTTAGTGGTGTGATTCCCTTTAGACTTTAGTATGCTTCTTGGGCATGATTATGTTTATGCTATATTGAATGTTGTGATGTCTACGCTCTTTTGTATGATGCATTTCCCTCACAACGAAAGAATTGCCACTATTGATCAACTTTCATTTGATAATCACCATCCAAATTTGGATTTAACTCATATTTCTCCTTTGTATGTTCCTAGTGTTCAAGTAGACTCTTCCCTGCGATAGGTGAATTATGTGGAGTATTATCCTGAATGTTATGTTTTCCTTATTGAGACAAGGTCTTGAAAACAAATCAAGTGTTGTATCCAATGGAGGCACATGAGCCCTTGCTTTCCCCTTTTGGCCCAATTAATCTGGTGTTTCCTTTTGAGTATGATCTTGTTGTTTATAAGACCTCGAGCTCTGGTATTGGTGAGCCATTGATTCTTAGTTCGTATTATTTCTTGGGTGTTGAATTGAATTCATATGAGGCTCTCCTTGAAGCTATGATTATGGATTTTTGACCTCTTCCTGAGCTGCAAACTTTATAGATTGGCTATTGAAGAATCCCTTCACTTAAGCCTAGCAATGGGCTCTACTTGGATAAGTACTATGGTTTCCAAATAAATGTTGAGGAAAGGAATGGAAAGTACTCACTCAATAATTTTTGAATCTCTCTAGGCTAAGGTGAGATAGGAGATAATGTTACCTTGGGTTTATATCCTAAGAAAAAACATCAATCATCCCTCAAGAAATATGTTCTTGGAGCTAGCACTATTATCAAGTCGTGTGTTGCTACTTTTTAAAGAAAATGTAAAAACGATTTAATTAAATGATTACAAAATAAAAATGAATGAAATGAAGAAATAAATACAAGCTGAAAATAAGAAATACACAAGTCTCAATTGAGAAAACTAGATTTTTTTATTAATAAAGCTTTTCTGAGTTACAACCATAATACCTGGTTTCAAATCCCTACAAGGGTGAGGACCAATATTAAACTTAGAAGTCTAATATGGAATTTAACATCATACAAAGACAACTGGTGTCTGAAATAAAATGACCAATATTGAATACACTAGATCAACCAAGTCACAAGTCCACCAAGTATTGACTCTGCAAAATAATCTTAATTATAACTGCAAATCAATTCAAATATTGTAAAAAAAAAAACATAGACTGCCAAGAGAAATGAATGACCTTCTGAAGCATGTCAAATATCAATGCTTCCTATGCCTTGATTCCTTTCCACCTTTAGAAAGATCCCGCTATCAACAAGAGGATTTATCCCCTTAAGGAACTCAGAAAATGAAAAGATGAAATTTAGAAATCCCAATATGAAACAAGAGCAAACCTTATCATAAGTCTTTCTCTCTAATTCATCATGTCTTATTTGTCCTTCTATTCTTCCTTTTATTCTCTAAAAGGTAGTTCCTCAAGTAGATGAACTACAAACTAACTTTAGTTAGTAAATAGGACAAATAAATTTATGATAAGAATAATTAATAAGTAATATAATAATTAAATAGGTGGGGTCCCCTCGTATGTATTTTAAATTTTCCAATGATTCCCTTGCTTCTCCATCATCATCATCATCATACTTTATGCAAATATCATCATAACATTAAATATGAATTACATCTGAAATAATCATGCTTCATAAAATAATAAGCACGTGTATCTCCCCAAAAAAACTTATATAGCATGATTTATGTTTTCTCAAAATAATAATAATAATAATAATAATAATAATAATATCATCTATCCGGCCAAAAAATATGTGTCTTAAAGTAAAAAAGATGTCACCATGGAAATGAACTAAAAGTCGGATTTTTTGTGTGAGGTCGTGTGCCTTGTTGAAATACACACTAACACTGAGAGGGGGGGAGGGGGTGAATCGGTGTCTTGAACTTTTGGAAAATTTTCACACTTTCTCGGATTACTTAAATTAATTGAATAACATATATATATTTCAATTACTTGTTCATAAATATATCTAATAGTTATAAAAACACAAACTATATAAAGAAGAATAAATATCATATACTTATTATACTTGAATAAGTACATATGATACCAATCATCAAACTATTCAACACCAACTGAATAAGAGAGGTCCAACTCTCAGATACAAGACCCAGCTTGTTGTTCTCAGATCCAACTAAGAAGTGAGGAATCCAACCCTCATAACAAGACCCATCTTGTAAATAGGCACCAACCTGACAAAGAATGAATTTTCATTCAATCCATTGTATTTATATTTGATCCACCAAGATACATATTCCTCCAACACAAGATTATGTTTATATAGCCATTTCAAAAGTTGTGATATTGAACATTGTATATTTTAATAATGAACCATTGTGTCTTTTAATAATAAACCATTGTGTCTTTTAAATAATCAACCATTGTATTATTTATATAGTTTAGTCAAGTTCCTTTTAAAAGACGTGATTATTATTAAATAACAATTGATTCCCCCCCCCCCCCTTTTTAATTTTTAATTAACTTTTTACTTTACCATGGCTCAATACCACCATGGTTTGCAAATACCATGTGCACTTTTACTTTCACCATTTTTCTTTAATCCAAAATTAAATTTGTCTTTTTAATCCAATTTTAATTTACCTTTTTTCAATATTTCGCTTCCATATTTATTTTTAATCCGCTTTCATTTCCACTTTTGCGTAAAATCCATTTCCATTTTTGTATTTATACTCCATATATTAATATTAATATTCTCCATTAATATTTAATCTCCATGTATTAATATTAATATTCTCCATTAATATTTAATCCATTTCTATTTAATCATATTTATCATACTGTAGCTTTCACTTTTTCCCTGTTCCATTAATTTTCATGCATTATATTTTTGCAAATTGTGTTATAACCGTCCGATCTTACTTCCTTTTTATCATTCAATTCCTGTCGTTCTTTTTAAAAACATCTTCATCCAGATTTTCCAACTTCCATCAATCTGCAGGATTGAAGTTGGTTGACTTGTCTTCGACTCATCTTGTAGTCGATGGACTTGTCTTCAACTCAAATTTTCGGTTGAATTGTCTTCGACTTGACCAATCAATCTACAGGAATGTAGTCGGTCGACTTGTCTTTGAATCGTCTCGTCGGTCAACTTGTCTTTGACTCCATTCGATTGACTTGTCTTGTAGTCAGTTGACTTGTTTAAACTCGAGTTGTCTCGCAGTCAGTCGACTTGTCTTCGAGCTACATTGGATTGAATTCCATATTGATTTCCAGATAGTCGACCTCATTTTTGTTTGAATCGACTCGACTTGTGACTCGATGGTATTGATGCTTCCTCACCAAAGATCCACCATTGACATTCTCACCATAGTAACTTGTTAAGGGGAATTATTCTGTTATTTCCTTACCATTAACCTTATCAGCATCAACATAGCATATCTCTTCGTTGCTTGATTCAATTAAAAGCTTATGAATTGTCTCTCTGTAACCTCTTCCTCATATTGAATATACCGAGTGTCTTATAAGTCACTTCTACATATGACTCTTCCTATGTTTCTTCTCTAGACTCTGCTTCAATTAAGATCTTTTGAATCACTTCTACCTCAAGGTGATCTTCCTCTTCCTATGATTTTATTATATCGTTCTATAATTCTTCCTTAGGTAAGATGTTATGAATTATCTTACTGAGTTACTTCTGTGGACACTACTTTAATTAAAATCTTTAGAATTGTCTCTCTTGTAACATCCCGCTCTGGCCCACTGAGAAAACTTATTCTTTGAGGACACTTGCTCGCAAGTGATCCCGACTATTATGATATTAAAACATTTGTCCTTGATTATGATGCGTTATGGTAGATTACATGATGTTTTATTGCATTGACATAGACATGTGCTATTGACTCGGTTTTACTAAGTGTGCAAGGTTTTGGACCTTGAGGATGCAGAGGCATCGACGGAACCCCTTGGAGTCTGGATCGAGTCAGGGAGTGTGCTATTGGGGTTTGATTGTTTTACTGTGATATTAGTACATCTGATTAGATGATATGATGTGGATATGTTCTGACATGATTTGTTGATGATGCAGGTTGACGAAAGCTTGCTAACCAGACTCACATATGGAGTAAAGGGGCCACACACAACTACCAGAGAGGTTGAGGGAGAGGTGTGGACAAAAACCCTGCCACAGCCTACTAGCACTCCCGTCATGGCTCGAACTATAGGTTAACGAATACCTAGTTTGAGAGGACCCACGATGCCGCGAGGGCAGACTGCGACAGTCACTCGCGATGATTCTAAGGGGTGCGCAATAAGGCAGGGGCCTTATTTCTTAGAAGCCCTTAGTCTCCCACAAGTTCACCTGGCGGAGTGTTGACTCCAGAGGTTATTGATGTCTTCCAATCAGTCAAGAGGCGAGTGGCACCCTTGGAGCACGTGGTGCGTCCTGAAGGGAACGTCGCGCAAAAGAAACACAAAAGGCGAGTGGCACCCTTGGAGCACGTAGTGCATCCTGAAGGGCACGTCGCGCAAAGGAACAGATGAGGCGAGTGGCACCCTTGGAGCACCTGGTGCGTCCTGAAGGGCACGTCGTGTTGATGATGATAGAGGGATGAACCTAGATGGCCCTAAGACARAYAAGACATTAAGAAATTTTAAAACAACTTCCCTAATTAAATGTCGCTCAGTTCAGAATCTAAGCTCTAAGTCTAAAACTTCTCTAGGGGTAAAATTTTGTCYAACCTTAAGAAAAATACCCTATAAAATTAAAGTAATAAAATTTAAACTAAAAACCACTTAAGTAATATTTTTGGTCTTCATAAAWTTTTTGGGGTAAAATGAAGAGAGTAGGAATTTAATTAAAATCAGTGGATATAAAATGTCAAGAAGAAATTAATTTATTTTAACTTTTGATAATTTCAAAAGGTACTAAATTAATAATAAAAGTAAAAAGAGGATAAATTGCACAACTATCTTTTCTAGCTCACATAAAAAAAAAAGGATGAAGGAAATGTAAAAATTAGGAATTTAGGGAAAGGAGGTAACCTAAAGAGGGAAAGAGGGGAACTCRTGGTAAAAAACAATAAACCAACTTAGGAAAGAATCGACATTTAAAGAAACTTCTAATTTTTGAATTGATTTAGCAATTTCYTTTTAGGGAAAGCTTTTAAAACCTGTAAGAGAATCTAGGGACACCTAGGAGTGATTTTAGGAGTAATCCTAGGTGGGTGAGGGAATTGAGACAATTAATAAATTAAAGAAAATAATTATTGGAGGAAAGTGGGGGATGGATGACACTTGTACAAAGGGGAATTCTTAGAATTTTTTTATTTAAAACTTAAATTAAATGAGATTTAGGGAAAGAATGGAAGTTCTAAAACTCTATAAAAGAAAGGGAGGAGGAGGAAGAAGGGGATCGATTGTTAGCGTAACGTTACGCTGTCGGATTAGTGACTTGACCGATTTACTTGTGGGGAGTTGGGATTTCCCAGATTGGATAGGAGTGGTAGCTAGGCCTTGCGAGGTGAGTTGGGAGCTAGACGTACCATCTGGATAGTGTGTGGCCCCTTTGCGGCTTGGGGGGATAAGGGGGCATCAGATTACCCCTAGCGTTGGCTGGGAGGTACTGGTGTAGTCTCGACGGTTGGCGAGCGGGAGCGGCACGGAGCACACAGACGTCATTCGAGGCGGGTGATAAGGCAACGGTACGCTCATTATTTTGTAGAGCAGAATGCATTAGGAACTTATGCTTGGATCTGAATGATGATTATAAATGAATTCGGCATGCTTATACTAGTATTATCTCGTTTTTCCTTCATGTTTATATCTCGCTGGAATTTTTTGCGTATTCCTTCTTTACTGCGTTTAATTACCTTGAAATTTAATTGATGTCGAAGTTCTTATCTCCGCGTTTCACATATCGGTTTAAGATAAATTATAATTCTCACCGTTTCCATAAGGATATAAACTTAGCGGATTAAATCATTGAAAGTTATAAACTCAACGAATTTATTGGATGTTCAACTCTGCGTTGGTAGTTATGTTTTGGTTGTAATAACAACTCCTTGGCGATTTATTTACTTGATGACAATCCTACCTTTTATTGGGAAACGTTTTCTTGATCGTTGTTTTTCAACCATGGACTTACCTAGCGTAATCCCCTGGTGGTTGTGCATATATCCTTTTTCCACGTTTTGCTAGTGAGCTCCTTGGTAACCTACGTTTCCTTAAAATTTAATGGCAGCGATGCAAATTCCTACTGATAGGGCCAAACACTAACCTTCTTATACTAAGCCTGAAATAAAAATGAAGAATGTGTGGGTGTAAGTTAATAGTAAAATGTTTAAGAGATTGGCGATTTTCGTGAGTTGGTAGCAAGACATGGATTACTCTTCCCTGTTTGAAGGCATGAGTACCAAAGGTTGTAACCCTTATGCTAGGAGGATTTTCCTGGACGTCGTGCTATATATCTATCTCTGTAACAGGAGATCGAGGCATAGATTAGACGCGAGAAATTAAATTATAGGAGTAGAACCACGTAAGAGTGCAAAGCTAGACGAGGGTTTTGTTGGCTAGAGAAACAAACCACCTATAGACAATAAACACAACCATGATCTTGGGGGCGAATAGCTTGTCCGCTCCTGCGAACACGATTCCCAGGTTACTGTTTTTGCAAAAAGATATTTTTATTCTGCTGTCAGTTCGTTAGTTAGGAATTTATGAATGAATTTTGAATTTCCTGAGTGGCAGGGCATGACCCTTTTTATCTCCATTTAATGCTTTAATGACGGAGGAGGAGACTACAGCTATAACTAAACAGCTAGCGTACCCCCTTTTTCGTTTGCAACTTTTGGAACCCGTATCCTTCGCCCTTGCCTCTGTAATGAAACCGTATCATTTCGCCCTGCAAATTTGTGTGGAAAACCTTTAAAATTCACCTCTGCCACCGTAATTAAAAACATCTATCTCTGCCCTTGCAAACTGTGTTAAATTCT
>ML799336.1:61850-74966 GCA_009831015.1 Picea engelmannii
TATTTTATTTACCATGTTATTGTAGTATAAAAAGTAATGATATGGTTAATTTATTGTAAGGACATTTTAATTTTATTAATGTTGACAACACATAAAAGGTAAGGTCTTTGAAACTAAGTACAATAAATTATTATGATTTAGTAAATGGGGAATTAGCAATTAATTATATGTACTTATTTTTAAGGTTGGTTTGGTAACTCGTCGACTAACAAAAATTATACGAAGTGATTGATCTGTACTTGTTGCCAATTGAGTCATAGGTAATGCTGAGTCTTAACTAATGGTTGGTTATTGTCGGTGTCCTTCTGACTTGTGCCTTCCGTAGAGGACGTGGTCGTTCATTAACCTTTTTTGTACTTGGTTGTAAACAATTTATTGCTTGGTCTGCTTGTGTCGGGCGGGATGTAGACACCTCCACGTTCCTTAGAACAGTCGCCAGCCCTGAGACCTTAAATGGTTAAAAACGATGGGAACCTAGGCTTGAGCGTTGCTTATGTGTCTTAGAGGTCCTAACCATTGCAGGCTAGGACGAGTGGGTAGTCAGTCTTTTTATTTTGTCGGTTGATTGTTGTTCTTTACTGGAAGATGTTGATGTGCCTCTCAGATCCTTATGTTGATATCGCAGTTGCATGCATCTTGATTCGTTGTCATGTGGCGGTGCAGAGTATAATGTCTTGTTACCCTTGTACACACGCACACACAAAAAAAAAATTGCACTTGTTATAAGCGGTTTGTCGGCGTAACGAGGAGGTTCGTTACATCTCTTTGGTATCTGCCTAAACTCTCGTTAGTTTGTCGGTTCTGAAAAACCTCCTGATAATTCATCAAACTTCAAATAATGGTCAATTGTGCTTCATAATACTTGCACGTCCATATTTTCCATCACATATTTTCAACAAGTATTGACTCCTTATTTTCATGTGAGATCCCCAACAGACCTGAGAATACATTTAACAAAAATGTACCAATACTTTGGGTCCGCCTCATAGCTTAGTCTTTAGTCAAACCATTAAGTTTCCTTTCTATATCATTGTGTACAATAATCACTATCATTCATTTGATTTGTGTGAGATGATTATAGTCGTAGATCTGTTTGTGCATATTCTCAAAATGGTGGATCATATGCTAACGTTATCTAGAGACATGTGGCACTCTATCGTACTGACACGTGGACACCATGAATCAACCACTTCAACTTCTAAAATGTTTGAATCCATTTTACATGTGGCATCACTTTAGGATTACATGTGGCATGCTCGTAGATTTCCACATCATCATTCACATTGTTATGTCACCATTATCATTCAATGACAACATTATCATGACTTATAGTTTATCCTTTGATACCACTCATCAAGCATATCCTTATTATTTCTTGACTATCCATGTTTGACTATTGTCCATGTTTGATTCATGTTTCCATCAATGACAACACACAATCAATAATGCCAACAATCCCCCCCCCCACCTTGGCATTGAGGGAAACATATATGTAAAACAAGTGAGTTTGTACCTTTTCTCCCCCTATCACTGATATCATATTCAAATTGGGATATTGAATTTGTTTTACTGCTTCTCTCCCCCTTTGACATCAATGAAAAAGAGACAATCTCTTACTTCTTCTCTCCCCATGTGAATGTCCTAGTTGCTATCTCAGTCTCTTGGGATTTTGTGTTCAAATAGGTAGTCTTCTTGATACCAACTTTTGTAGTGATCAAATATTTTAAACCTAATCCAATGACTTCCTCATTAGATGACCAAATTAAATACCCCCCCCTAATTTTTTACTATTTCATAGGGTTTTAGCATCTTCCCCTTTGGTCATAAAGGAAAAGGGTGTGAATCTTACTGATCTTCTTGGCATGCCTCTTATTCTTCTTGATATTTTGATACCAATTGATTTAATTTCCATTATACAACCAATTGTTAAGGTATGTTACCAATTTAATTTCTTTGATACCAAGAGATCTTGTTGCTCTTTCTCGTTAATCAATTTTCCCTATTCATGCTCTATCTTTACATATTTTGAACTCCTCTACTGCTTTCAAATTCTTCAGTTGGTGTGATTTTTTATTCCTCATCGAGAGACCCCTTTTTTTATGAATTTTTCAAGAAGTTTTTTGGATCCTTTTAGGAATCTAGGAGAGGAATGGTGGGAACATAAACATTTTTATTCTCTTGGAGCTTTGTCTTTTATGAATATTTGTAGCTTTGTTATAATTTATTTCTCCAAATATTTCCATGAGGCACTTTGTTTGCTGGACCTTTCCTTTCTGAATTTGTCCTTTGAGATTTTTCATCTCCTCTTTTCTTCCAAAATTCAGTAGATTTTCCTCCTAAATTGTATGGATTATTCCTCATGGGTTGAATTCTTGATTTCCTGTAGTCTTGGGATTTGTGGCCAAACCTATCACAGTTGTAGGATCTCATTGTATGAAAAAACTTTGTTGTGTTCCAAACATAATTGCATCTCCAACATTTCATTAAGTCATTAGACCTTCTTGAATTTCTCCTTTCAAGACTTTTTCATTCCAATGCTTTATGACCAAAGTTATGACAGGAAAAGAAATAACCATTGAAGGTGTTTCCATACTCTATTTTGTTTTGATATGATAAGTCTTTCATTTTATATGATTCTTGGTTTTGACTTTTATAGCTTCATTTCTTAACAAAGTTATGATCTTGTATTTGATATGTGACTACACTTCTTCCCTTTGAGGAGGATGAGCCTTCCTCGTGTTTATGAATGGGGGCCCATTTTCCACCTTCTTCTTTCTTATTGTACCCAAGACCAGTTTTTTCATTGGTTGGTCTTTGACTATTCCATATCCTATCTAGGATAGCTGAGATGTTATGGAATTTGACAATTGCATTTGTCTTTTGATTCTTCTTTTTGAGGTTGAAAACTTCCAATTCCAGCATGTGACATGATTCTTCCTTTTTAGTCAAATGGATCTTCAGGGCTTCTTCAATTTCCTTAGCTTCCTCAAGTTGAGTCTTTAGACTAATGACCATTTATTTTGTCTCTTCTAAGACTTCTGTGCTTTTATTGGGCTTGTCATATGTCTTCAACTCTTTCACTTCTTTTTTTAGATCAACAACTTCAGTCTTAAATATTTTTATCTCTTCTTCTTTGTGTTATAGTTTAATATTTTATTCATGTTCTTCGTGGTTATTTCTGTCAGATTGATCTAAATTTTTTTGTAGCAACTTGTCTTTCTTTTGAATTTTATCCAACTCTTCTAGAGTGCACATAACTGTGTATTCAATATGGTCAAGAGCCTCCCTAGGAACTTTAATATTTAAACCATTTTCTGGTTCCGTACAAATCTCTTATGATTTATCTATAACATCAGTCTTAATATTCAATAGTTTTTCTTCAGTGATTACTTAGGTATGCATCCATTCCTTGATGGAGTTGTCTTCTTTATTGATGATCGAGGATCACATCAATTCCTTGATGGAGTTGTCTTCTTTGTTGATGATTGGGGATTGCATCAATTCCTTGATGGAATTGTCTTCTTCTGTGTTATGTACTTTAATTTGATAGGAATTCTCCAGGTGGAGCCATAATACTTTATCAGAGGTGCACTATCCCATCATTTCTTTGACTTGGTTTGACAGTCCATTCTGGATTGCTTTTAATTCCACTTAATTGTTTCTCTTTGTTTCTTTTGCAGTTTTGGATTTGTTCTTTGAGGTATTTAAGTACCAAGTATTACATACTACTGAGTCCCAAATGCCATATCCTCTTGACTTCAGATACATTTTCATTTTTTCCCTCCATGAAGAGTAGTTTATTCCATCAAATAAGGGAGATTCATTTGTGGAGAGAGCCACTTGTCCACCCATTTGTGTGTTTAAGAGGATCTTCCTTCCAGTTATTAGACTGTTTTTCTTGAAGAAAATCGTGATCGGATACCAATTGTTGAAACACACACTGACACTGAGAGGTGGGGATGAATCAATGTCTTGAACTTTTGAATAATTTTCACACTTTCTCGGATTACTTAATTTAACTTAATAACATGTATGTATTTCAATTACTTATTCATAAATATATATAAAAATTATAAAAACACAAATTGTATACAGAAGAATAAATATCATATATTTATTAAACTAGAATAAGTACATATGATACCAATCATCAAACTATTCAACACCAACTGAATAAGAGAGATCCAACTCTCAGATACAAGACCCAACTTGTAGTTCTCAGATCCAACTGAGAAGTGAGGAATCCAACCCTCATAACAAGACTCAGCTTGTAAACAAACACCAACCTGACAAAGAATGGTTTTTTATTCAATCCATTGTATTTATATTTTATCCACCGAGATACATCTTATTCCAACACAAGATTCTGTTTATATAGCCATTTCAAAAGGTGTGATATTGAAATATTGTGTATTTTAATAATAAACCATTGTGTCTTTTTAATAATGAACCATTGTATTATTTATATAGTTTAGTCAAGTTCCTTTTAAAAGACAAGACTATTAATAAATATCAATTGATTTTGCCTCCTTTAAAAATTTTAATTAACTTTTTACTTTACCATGGCTCAATACCACCATGGTTTGCAAATACCATGTGCACTTTCACTTTCACCATTTTTCTTTAATCCAATTTTACTTTTGTCTTTTTAATCCAATTTTGATTTACCTTTTTTCTTTATTTCACTTTCATATTTATTTTTAATCCACTTTCATTTCCACTTTTGCTTAAAATCTCTTTCCACTTAAAATTTTCCACTTTTGTATTTATACTTCGTATATTAATATTAATATTAATATTCTCCATTAATATTTAATCTCCATATATTAATATTAATATTCTCTCTTAATATTAACATTTATATTAATATTCTCCATTAATATTTAATCCAATTTATCATATTGTAGCTTTCGCGTCTTCCCTGTTCCATTAACTTTCATGTGTCATATTTTTGTGAATTGTGTTAGAACCGTCTGATCTTACTTTCTTTTTTATCATTCAATTCTCCTTGTTCTTTTTCAAAATATATTCATCTAGATTTTCCAACTTCTGACAATCTACAGAATTGTAGTCGATCGATTTGTCTTCGACTCATCTTGTAGTCGATCGACTTGTCTTCGATTCGACTTGTCGGTTGAATTGTCTTTGAATCGACCCCTCAATATACAGGCTTGTAGTTGGTCGACTTACAATCGGGCGACTTGTCTTTGACTCTTCTTTTCGGTCAACTTGTCTTCGACTCTAGTCGGTCAACTTGTCTTTGACTCCAGTCGGTCGACTTGTCTTCGACTTGACTTATCGAATGACTTGTCTTCGACTTACAATCGATCAACTTGTCTTTGAATCTTCTTGTTGGTCGACTTGTCTTTGACTCCAGTCGGTCGACTTGACTTGTTAGACGAATTGTCTTGCAGTCGGTCGACTTGTCTTCGAGGTACATTGGATGGACTTCCATCTCAATTTCTAGATAGTCAACCTCATTGTTGGTTGAATCGACTTGAATTGTGACTCAATGGTATCGATGCTTCCTCACCAAACATCCATCGTTGACATTCTCACCATCATAACTTGTTAAGGGGATTTGTTATGTTCCTTCCTTTCCATCAACCTTATCATCATTAACATAGTATATATCTTCAATGCCTTCTTCAATTAAAAGCTTATGAATTGTCTCTCTTTAACCTCTTCTAAGTCACTTCTACATGTGACTCTTCCTTTGTCTCTTCTATGGAATATGCTTCAATTAAGATCTTTTGAATCACTTCTACCTCAATATGATCTTCCTCTTACTATGATTTTATTATATCATTCTACAATTTTACCTCGGATAAGATATTATGAATTATCTTACTGAGTTACTTCCTTGGAAACTACTTTAATTAAAATCTTCATAATTGTTTGTATTTGGTCTTTGCCTAAACTCTCGTTAGTTTGTCAGTTCTGACAAACTTCCCACTAACTCATCAAACTTGAAATAGCGGTCAAGCATGTTTCATAATACTTGCGCGTCCATATTTTCCATCCCATATTTTCAACAAGTCTCAACTCCTTCTTTTCATGCAAGATCCCCAGCGTAACCGAGAATACATTTAATAGAACTGTACCAAACCATTAAGTTGCCTTGCTATATCATTGTGCGTAAAAATCACAATCGTTCATTTGATTTGTGCGAGATGATTATAGTTGTATATATCTTCGTGCATCTTCTCAAAATGGTGGATTAGATGATGTTGTTATCTAGAGACATGTGGCACTCTATCGTATTGACACTTGGACACCATGAATCAACCAGTTAAACTTCTAAAATGTTTGAATCCATTGGACATGTGGCATCACTTTAGGATGACATATGGCATGTTCATAGACTGCCACATCATCATTCAAATTGTCATGTCACCATTATCATTCAATGAAAACATTGTCATGACTTATAGTTTATCCTTTGATACCACTCATCAAGCATATCCTTGTTATTTCTTGACTGTCCATGTTTGACTATTGTCCATGTTTGATTCATGTCCATTTTTTATTCATGTTTCCATCAATGACAACACACAATCAATAATGCCAACATGCCTCTATGCACTACCCTCTATCATTGTTTCCCTATCTTTGACCAAATCTTCACCTGCATATTTTTTTCTTCACTCTTTGGGATTTATGGATGCATGTCATTAAAGGTAATCATTCTTACACTATATTCAAGTTTAAGAGGCAAGGATTTGATAGTGTAATTTGGTGTTTCATAGGAATCAAAACTGATTGATATGGTAGGTCATTGTTTTTTGTTGTGTCTAGGTTCAATAAACAAGGATTTATACTTATTTGATAGTTGAGGAGAATGTACATGTGAAGCTACATAACCAACTAACTGAAATGGTAGTAAAGGAGGTGGAGTATGAAGAGGTAAATAAATAGTTCTCCAATGACGAATACTAGAAGGAGGATTGACTAGTGGATTATTCCAACCATCATTGACCAGAGGTTGGGCTTGTACATGACGTTGATCAAGAATGTTTGCAATGCTTGGGTGGGGCTGAAGATCATTAAGATGAACATGGGGTACAAATAGAGACTAAGGGGGTTGAAAAGATGGTTTTCCACAAGGTTTAACTAACTAGTATGAACTAATTGATTAAACTCTTTAGAGTTTACATCAAAGTGTATAGAAAACCTCATCTTCTTGTTCCTCCCTCTTTTCCAAAATGCATTTGGCCCTATGCCTTTGTTACCTCTCTTACCTTTGTTGCTAGACCGGTTACTGCCTCTACTAGAAAATCTCATCTATATCATCCATTTTCAAATTAGCACATATATAAGACACAACATATAAGACATAAAATACCATTTGTCAACATGAATAAATTTGGATATGAAATGACATAACCATGCAACATAAAAAGGGAGATGAACATGAAAAGTGAATCAAGGGAAAAATAACAAAACTTCTGCAGACACACCAAATTTTTCTTTCAAACTCTACAATCTGTCATAAGAACTTTCATTATGTACAAGCCATTTTTATTTTTTTTATAAATGTGAACATGGAAGTGTATGGAGAAAGGGATTTGTATGAATGGGAGTAACTTATGAAAAGTGAATTATGACAAGAATTCCATGACACACTGTTCAAATTCAAAAACCTTAATCAATGCCTATACATTTCCTTGATAAAACCAATCAACCTTTGAACTATTCTTATTCATATAAACAAGTTGTGAACTATAATCCATTTATGCCCATCATTGTTGTTCATTCTTTCTTTCCATACTGAAATTTATTCGTGTGTTCTTTCTAAATTACATAGACATGAAATAAAATGGAACAATGAATTTATGAATAGGATTGGGGATTATAACTCATGTAAAATGACATGTATGATGGGATAAGTGTAAGTCTATGCAATTTAAACTTGAGTTGTTTGACACATGATTCTAATAATTATTTATTCCATCTTTAAACTAACACAACAACTGAGTACTATGTCATTGTCCAAATGTCTTTTGTATATATGATATATCTTTTAAAGGCATATGTAAGCCTTATATGTTCAAACTAGACAAAACATCATCTATACATAATGAAGATCGATAGTAGTTTACATGTTCTTTTAAACTTTAAATCTATACACTTCTAAATAATACCTCTAAAGAGTCGATACAATAATGCTTGATCCAAATTGAACTATCATTTCAATTGCACTGGTTTTATGTAGATATGTCTTCACCAAAAATCGAACTTCAGTGAATACAAAAGCACTTTTAGTTCAGAGGATGAAAGGTAATCAAGGAGTAGCTTGAAATCAAGAAAAATATGGAGTTGTTCAACTTTTAGAAAACATGGGTCTGTAGGCCTCCCTTCTTTACCAAAAGTATTTGATCAATATGAAAAATTGCAATTCCAGTATAACAACACAAACTTGTTATGAATATATTGGTTTCATCAATGGGTGAAAATTTAGACTACTTAACTTAACCCATTGAAACAATAACTACATGTATAGCCAAATTCAACCCAAGTTCAAAACCTTTTACCCATCTGACCCAAACTGTGGGACTAGAATAATGGATTGAATGACAATAACATAAATTGTTGAGTATTAATAAACCTAGGTTTGAGTATGTTATCAAACATAACTTGTAATACAAAAGTCCATAATCAAATTCTTGTCACCCAAAATATTCTTAGTTGAATAAATCAATTGAAAGCACAAACCATGTTGCAAGGATCTCATAAAAATTAATATGGCTTCTCATAAGCTGAGTTGAAATAGAAAAATTGATTTCTAACTCATATACATGATTCATTGTGCCCATGTCGAAAAACCCACACAATTTATTCCTCAAACTGAACTGGGTAAATTTCATTCTTCTCAGAATTAACACAGAAAGTATAACCAATGAAAATAAGTCAATTTTTAATCTAGGTTTTACTTATATGCAAATCAACAATAAAACCCAAGATTCTATTCACCTTTTCATTATCAAATAAGTCAGGAAAAAATGGAAAATGGTAGTATGGACATGCAAAACCATAGTTCAATAAAAATATATATCTTCTTTCATTTTTTTCTTCCAGAAATGATAGAGTAAGGGAAATGAGACATTTTCATGTACATGGCACCCAAACTGGAGCCAAAATTAACCAACATAAGACAAATGCATTGATAGAGATGTAAAACCAGTTGTGAACTCATACCTTATTAAAATGATATTTATACCAGTGCTGAGATCTAAAAGCAATCACAACAACCACCAAGAACGAGGGTTTGTCAACAACCATAGCTCAATATCTCTCAATGACGACATAAATGAAATGAAACTTGAAAACCCCACAAGGTAGCAAGGTGATGGACGAGGAAGTGTGGATTAAATTTTCACATCCCATCGTATTCAATGCATGTCCACATCCATTACTCAACACGAACAAAAAATCGTGAAACACATATGCCACATCAACGAAATTCCACCTCTTTCATATGCCATATAATGAATCAAACCAATCACGAGTTCGAACCCAAAGCCAAGTGAGCATCAACCAATATTCCATTTCGACATTCCAATCATAAAAATCCTCATTTGTCACATCTTATAACTAACCAAATCCATAATGTGAAGATTGTGTTTAATCACCATCCTTGTCAAACATTGCCTTGAATCGTGTGACCATCATATCACATGGATCAATCAAATTTTATGCTATGCAACGATAATATACACACCACCTTTTAAAATTTCATCCATGTGTTGTATAACATATCATCAACAAAACATTATGACATATAATCATGCATACAAACCATAGGTATTGTATCCTCCATTAAACCCTTGCAAGTTTTAACTTATGTCATTCATATCATAAGTGTATTTCCATAGAGGACTTTAAATGGATTGGGCCATAAAGACTTTGACAAATACATTATAAATTTAATGGCACTATCACTTCTTATGCATGGGAAAAATATATGCAACATATCACTTGCATTTATTTTGTTTTAGTTGCATGAATAGAGTAAGTTTTCACTCTTTTTCATATGTAATATTACATAGCATGGATTTCATAATATTATTTTGATAAATGATGTGTTATCCAAGTGAATATGAGAGGAAACCAAAACTAAATTGTATTGACATGCCAAGTCTCTTTATAGCAGTAGGATTTTTATGATCCCATCTCTAAAACAAATGTTTATAAGTACTCAGAGAAATGATTGAAAATTAATGTCCTTGAATTTTATTTTAAAGGGGACCCCACCTACTTGCTATATTAATAACTATAATCATAGGCTTCACAATAATTTGTGATATTTTAAATATTAGGTAACAAAATTTTTAGTCAATAGAGCATGGGAGTGAGTTTTCTTTAACATTATTGGCAGCAGTCAAGTCACCTTTGAACAAAGCACAACATCTTGAGTCTAGTATCAATAATTGGGTTAGTATGACTTTAGGAAACTGAACCAATTACACAAAGTTTTTACTCCTACGATTGGTTATTCTTCAAGTCACTATGGAGAGTCTGTCGTTTATGTCTACATCACAGACTTATGCCAATGTTCATTTTCAGTCCATGTTACCTGAGTCACATATTGGGTTGTGTTCTTGTTCAGAGGAATTTTTAGCCTGTGTCAGCCATTCCACAAAATTCTTGGCTTTGCAAGTCAACCTTCACGTGTGTTAAGTACATCTCATAATCAAAAGTATCTTTTTCCTATACTTGTGCTGGTATGAAGGGTCCCCATTGACTTCCCATCGATGGATTGATATCTTATAGACTATGACAAATTTCTCTAAGAGTTTGACCTAGAGTCTCACCCTGGCCCTATTTACATAATTGATAACTGAAATTGTTCTCAACAGATGGCATTCCATCATTAGTCGTTGACTGAGTGGTTTCCCTTGTGTTCGATGGAAATAATATTATTCACACATTGGGATTCATGTAATACCTTGGATTCCATTTGTCCCCATTGGTGGTTTCCTCTCCTTTTCCGACAATCTTTATTATTGGTTGTTATTCAAAGGGTCTCTTTCATGCACTATTTACATATGGTGCATGTGGGAGACGTACTTCATGGTGGTCCTTTCAATATTTCATCTGCTTCCTTCCAAATCTTTGGCCTTCTGCTATTCCTTGTGTTGGTTGATGGGGGATTCCTTAAGTCCCTCCTTCAAGTGGATCTCTTCCTCTCAAGTTCAACACATATTTCTCTAGGATAGGGATGTAGAGTCATTATTAATACCTTGGACTTGTAGTCATTAGTAGCAGGTCCCCTCGCTATTGGAAGTGGGAAGACACCAATGTCCCATGATTGATATATTCTACCAGGTGTTCGACATCATATCCTCTATTAACACTTGTTAGATTTTACTAGGTACCTTGACACTCATTATCATTATCAATGGGTTTTCTTGTGTTTATTAACGGTATACATCAATACCAATAATAAAACCTTGTCTCATTGTGTTCAACTTCAACACATCTATTTGCATAGTGTAGACTCATACCACGGTGGTTGATTTCAAGACCTCGGGAATGTAGTAGCATCCCCTCTTTTGTGTTGCTTCCTAAGTTGCGATTGGACAGTACCACTCCTAACATCAATACTTGTGAAGAATCAATTATCCAACTATTTCTCCAAGATATCCTTCACTGATGTGGAGACATAGATCCACCGTGTATCTCTTAATGACCATGATCTTTGTTTGACATGGATTCGTCGTGTATCTCTTTCATGGCCATGATAATTTATTTCTATATATACATTCTTCATGGATCCACAATGTTCTTTATTGGCGGCCATGCTTGTAATAACACCTGAGCATGGGTATGCTTGCCTCGGGAAATGAGTTTTTCGACTTTATTTTGTGGTTGGTTGTTGTTCATAGATTATATTATGGTGACCTTCACCCTCACTTACTGCTCTTCGAAGACTTATAATGCATTTCATCCATTATTTTCTCTTCTCACCTAAAACATTAGGGGGCATCTGTTATAGCATCAATTTCCACCATTGAAGGATTGATGCTCTTATTGGCCTAGTCCCTATCAATAAGAAACTCATTTCTTTGAACAACATTGTATTTGTAATGTTTAATTTGTAATGTTTAATTTGCAATTATTTCATATATGCTTTGTAGAACACTAGTTTCCTTGGTCATTTCGTTATATTCAATTGGACTAATGAGTAGTTATTAGTATAAATACCTCTCTGCATATAACTACCTCTCTGCATAGGCTTTTATGTTTGAAGTTTTTGCAGGCTGTATAGGAACTATCAAAAAAGAGAAAGGAGATTCTGGAATTTGGGAACGACAACAAACCTAGGACTCCTGGTGAGTTTATCCTTCTTCTCCTCTAGGTAGTTATTTATTTCAATTGAATTTGGATACAATATCTTTGTTGAGTGTTATCTTTGGAATTTTCTTTCTTTATGGTCTTATATTTGCTGCAGTAAGCCCACTACTATAGGGGATTGAATTTATCCTTGGACCAAATGCTCTATTTATGTTGTCTCTAGTTGGTTAGAGACAGTTGAGTATGTGTAAAAGGAGTTAGGCAACTAACCAAACCCGTAACTCAACATTTAATTAGGAAAAAATATATTTTTAATCATTTATTAGCATGTACGTGACTTTCCTTGGAGAAACACACATATATGCATGTTGCATAACTTCCATGGCATGTACAACTTCCAAAAAAGATGTTTTTTAGAAGGTCTCAAGGAGGTATGTGGAATATGTTTCTTCAAGTAGTATAGGGACTAGGCCAATAAGAGCACCAATGCTTCAATGGTGGAAATTGACGCTATAACACCAATTTCTTAACAATTTCTTCAGAAATGAGATTAGCTTGTGAACCACTATCAAATAGTGTATCAATCTTTGTATGTTTTGAGATTAATATGGAATAGCTCACTTATTTTTCTGTCATCATGCATAGTTTCATATTTTAAAGAATGAGTATTAGTGTTAGAAGTATAAAAATAAGATGTACCTTGTATTCCCATGGCCATGATCTTGGTTTCATCACTTGAATCCAATCCAAGATCCTGTTGGATTTTATCAATGGTATTCTTATTACCCTTCTTATTTATGAACCTCTTTGGTCTTAGCT
>ML799336.1:75929-122852 GCA_009831015.1 Picea engelmannii
GGGTTCGATTCAATTGAAAATTTGATCCATTAAAAGGGATGAAAGTACATCATTTCACCTTTTACATCAAATGGCCTCATTCTGCAAAAACTATCTTTGATGTTCTCTAGGAAGATAACAATGGTTTCTTCCTACAAATGAACACAAACTTTTCTGTATTCCCCCAATGAAGGGGCTCTTTGCTGCTAATCACTTCCAAGACCCAATTCTATGCCTTATATTGTTTCCTAGACACTTGTTCTATGGCTAAGGAACTATCCTTTTGAATCCCTCCAAATCCAAAGTGATTATCCCTAACACCAGTGGTCAAAGGCTACGCTCTCTCCTTCTTCACACTCTCTCCAAAAAATATTCACTCCAACATAGATCTATTAGGTCTACACTCCAAAATATTCATCCATAGTGCCTCCATGGATCTCTTTTACATATTTGTGCTCCTCCTAGGAATCTAGGGTTCAAATCGACATGGGATTTCTTCCTCTGCGATATGTAAATAGTTTCCAACGAGCATATAACTTTGTAATGTTGTCCTCTACGATCTCATCCTCCACTAGTGAATAGATGGATGATTAGTTTATTGAGAAAAAATGTGTTTATATTGAGAATGGACAAAGAATTCCTTCTCCTCGATGACTCTGGATGGGAAAATTTGGCATGGATAACCTTTGATGTCTTTGGATTTTGAGAATCATTTCAACAAAACCCTGAAATAGCCAATTGATGGTGGTATTCTTGATGTGATCCCACACTTTCATGATCACACATTCTCTTCTTCGGATTGATATTTTATCTGTGTAGGATTTGGGTAATCGATTGGTTGTGGGGAATCCTTATAGATCAATGGGATTTAGTGAAAAATTAAGACAATCAAGAATATAGGAAAGCCATTCAAAAGTTGATGAAATCATGAAAAAGGATTAAGGAATTTATTTAAAGAAAGAGAAGATAAGTTTTCTTCAAGATGATATGAAATCTTGGATTACCTTGAACTTAAAGAAAAGATCAAAGGAGTGACCCCAAATTTTTCCCCAAGTTATATGACAAGGAAAAAAGTAAGGGGAAGTTGTTTCTTTCTCAACAATTTGTGACATGCTAAAGATTTACCCAGTTTTTTTTTTTTCGTTCTCTTGGTATTGCTTCATTGCCAAGGAGTGTCCATAGCTCGACTGAAGATACCTACATGTCCCACATGATTTCAAATTCCTTTCCTAAGATGTTACCTTTTGATTTTATTTTAAGAGAGAGGTGGATAGGGGATATCAATAACCCTTTAAAGACATGTAGGATGATACATGTTATCTGAGAACTTGTTTTATATTTTCCTGGGCTATAATAAGAATCCCTCCTATACATATAAATTTGAGCACTGCATTGTCTTCTAATTAAAACACCAATCACTATTATGTGAATGGGTGAATCCCTAGAGGTAACTAGTAAGCAACTCAATATTTGATCTTTGAGCCATTCATAGCTATCCATTATTCAATGTGTGTTTCACCATTGAGTTGATAGTTAAGATGCATAGATTAAGGTAGTCAACAAAAATAGTTGCATGTACCAATGATTTATCCAGTGGGCTCATGGGAGATTTCCAAGGCTATGATTAATGGTACTTAAGGTTTTTGAAGAAGTCATGACACTTCCAATGTACACTCAATTATATTTGAGGATATAATTGTAATGGAAAACCTTCTAAATAAACTAAAATGAGTTGAAGATATGTTCGACGATACGGGGTATTCCAATAGAGGATGAACATCTTCAGTAACCACTCACAAAACTAGATCAAAGATCAACACATTGATTTTCTTATGTGGTAAGACCCCAATGTGGGGAAACATCCACAGCCCCAGCCAACATGGCCACTTAAGACAATTTATTAATGCAAAAGAAAAATTATTTACAAGAGATTTTCTCACAATTGATCATCAACAAATGATCCTCCATGCTCTTTAAATAGATATCATGGACCAATTAGGTGTTAAGACATAGATTAATGTAGTCATTAATATCGAGGAGAATATGAGCCATCAGATCACTCTATGTCTAGAACATATCATGACCATCATATTACATCATTACAAATTCATACTAATGCATACTAAAGAAACACACTAAGAAACACACTTTTACCTAAAGACACTTTAGACGAAGTTGATATTAACTAACTCATAAGTATCTAAATATCCTAACATCCCCCCTTAAGAACAAATTGGGAGAGGATTGAAGGATTTAAAAAGGTAACACAATAGGAGAAGGAAAGAGGCATTAGAGCTTATCGCCCTTTAATGACAACTCCTTGAACTCCTAACATAGACCAAATTTTAGAAAACTTCACTTCCGTGAGAGACTTTGTGAATGTTTGCAACTTGATCTTTTGTACAGAAAAAATATCACTTCAATAACTTGATCATGAATGAACTTTTTGATGAAGTGCATTTGTATCTCAATTTTTTTGTTTCATTGATGTTGAATTGTATCTTTGGAGAGATTGATGACACTCTTATTGTCGTGCTAGAGGGTGGTTGGATGATGCTATTGGAATCCAAAATATGAAAGGATCTGTCGAAGACACAAGACTTCTTGACTTGCATTAACTATTGCTCGGTACTCTACTTCTGTTGAACAAAGAGAAATAGCATGTTGTTTCTTACAAGCCCAAGTGACAGGTCTATAACCAAGGATGAAAACATAACTTGCAGTAGAATTTTGATCATAAGTGTCATCAACCCAATATGAATCAGTGAAACCAACCAACAAAGGAGTCCCTACCTAAATTGTAATGTATCCCAAATTGAACTGTACCCCAGACATATTGAAGTGTCCTTTTAGTTGCTTTCCAATGGATTTCATGGGGTGTTTTCACCACAGGTTATTCACTTTCTGAACATGTGACATAGTGCCTTCATTCATGGGATATTAAAGAATACCCCTAATTTCACTAGATATTGGTAAATATCTCCGAAAATCATTTTGTTGAACCCCCCTCCCAATACATATTTTCAATCAAATAAACCCCTATTTTCACTATATACCTCTTTTTATACCGGCCAATACCTATAAACCACTTGAGACTCCACATCCCCCCCAATACCTACAATATATTGACTTTATTTTTTACAATTTAAAAACCCCTTTTATGAATGGACGTGATAAGATATTGGTCAACAAGGTAATGCCCCCATGGCTTGCATATACCAGGAAACAATACCAATAGAAAAGGAAATATCAGGATATATATGAGTCAAATATAAGAGGCTACCAACTAACTGATGGTACAAAGTGGCATCAACTTTAGGAGTAGTACAAGTGGCAACAAGTTTGACTCTAGATTGGAAGGAAGATGGGGTTGGTTTAGAATAATCCATGTGAAGGTGGCAAAGAAGGTCACAAGCATACTTAGATTAGGAAAGAAACATTCCTTCCTTGGTTTGAAATACTTGGAGGCTAAGGAAATAATGCAAATAACCTAAGTCTGTCATTTCAAATTTCTTTTTAAGGCTAGATTTCACATGGGTTAAAATTTTAGGGTCACTACCAGTGAGGATAATTCCATCAACATAAAGAAAAAGTATTATGAGATGGATTCCTACTTTCTTGCTATCAACATTAGGGTTAGAAGGAAATCTATAAAATATAGTGTCAATAAGAAAGTTTTCCATTTTGGGATACAGAGATTGAGGAGTTTTCTTAAGACCATAAAGAGATTTCTTAAGGCAACAAACAAGGTTGGAGGCATTCTAGACATATCTAGGAGGTTGTTCCATGTAGATTTCTTCTTTCAAATCCCCTTGAAAGAAGAGAAATTCAACATGCATTTGATGGACCTCCCATTTATGTGAGGCAGCAAGGGATAGAACAAGGTGGATGGAATTCTTTTGGATACGAGAGAAAATGATTCATTATAGTCTATGCTTTCAACTTGAGAGAATACTTTGGAAACTAACCAGGCCTTGTGTCTTTCAACACCTCCATCTGATGCATACTTAGTTATATACACCCATTTACATTTGACAATATTTCTTCCTTTAGAAATACGTACGAGATCCCAAGTATTGTTTGCCATTAAGGAATTGTATTCTTCATTCATTGTTGTGTCCCAATATGGATGGCCTGAAGCTTCTACAAATGTTTCTAGATCATGAGCGTCTGAAACTTGAGCCAAAAGAGAAGAGGCTCATTGGAACCGTGAATGTGTCTGACATTGATATGAAGGATCACCAACAAGATCATTAAATGCTTCTCGTGTGGAACGGACCCATATAGGAATTAGTGGTGTTGGTGCAGGATCATTTTCAATGGACTCGTCTGGAGGAAGGTGAGCAGACAGAGGTGAATTTCCATCTTCATTGTCTACATCTGAATAAGAAGAAACAAGAATAGGAACAAAAGATGGCACAAAAACTGAAGATAGATCGCAGGTTGAAGATGACAGAAATGTCAAATTAGGCTCCCAGGGCAAGATATTTTCATCAAAATTAACATCTTTCTAATAATAATTTCATTGGAATGAGGTTGAACAATTCTGTAGCCTTTGACATCTTCAGAATATCCAACAAAAATTCACTTCTCAATTTTAATTTGTAATGATTTTCTTTTCTCATCTGGAATGTGATCCCATGCTACACTACCAAATACACAGAAGTGGCTTACATATGGCTTAATTTTAGTCCATGCTTATTCTGGTGTTATATTTTTTAAATCCTTTGTGGGAGTGTAATTTACTATGTAATTTGCAGAGTTGATGGCTTCCACCCAATAAATAAGACTTAATATTTTAGATTGGATAAAACAATTAGCCATTTCTTTTAATGTGTAATTATTTCTCTTAACAACACCAATTTATTGTGGTGTATATGGAACAATATGTTGCATCTGAATGCCATGTGCATCGCAACAACTTGTAAATTTTGTGTTCACATATTCACCTCCATTATATGTTTTTAACATTTGAATTTGATGTCAAGATTGTTTTTCTACAAGGGTCTTGTAGGCCAAAAAAATTGTCAAAAAATTCACTCTTACTTTTTAAGTAGTAAACACAAGTGTGTATGGAGAAGTAATCAGTGAAGGTTAAGAAATACTTGCACCGATAGAAAGAGGGAGAAGAAAGAAGACTACACAAATCACTATGAATAAGCTACAAAGGGGTTGAGGTGTGCCAAGAGGAATTTTTTTCAAAACTACCTCATTGATGTTTTCCAAGAACACAACCGACACAAACATCATCCCTACAAGAAATGAGAGGAAGACCTGTAACACATCGACCCCTGAGTAACTTTCCTATGGATGGGGTATCAAAATGTTTCTCTCCTTAACATCTCAGATCCCCTGTTTAAGGTATTTATACTCTTCTACTCACCTGTAGCATTCTAATGACTGCTACCAGGCTCAAATCCAATTTTTGGGTTGTAAATTATGGCTTCCCAAATTTCTTCGGACGTTCATTGGTTGAGGGCCATGTGGTGCCCACATGGATCCACCTCACACATGTTGTTTCTAAGTTCCCTCTTCCACGGTGGAAGACCATGCCCCATCCAATATCATGACTGGACTTAATCTCTTTCTCATATATTAGCTGAGGAGGAAATTTGACTCTTTGGCACTTCACGCCTCTTTTCTATCTATTCACGATACCACCTAAAGTTCTGAAATTTCGAAGTTCCATAAACTTGCCACTTGGCTCCGGCCTTCAGGAATTTCGGTCTCTCTACCATACTACACCCCAGACCCTCTAGTTCCTGAAGTCCCAGACTCCTGGTCACTTCACCAACCCCTTTGGCTAGGTGGGAATGTACCACAAGCTGACACATGGAAGGGTCAAGGGAGACACATGCCCTCATCGGGGGGTGACATGTGTCACGTTCCAATAGGTATATAGGATATGTGATACACACGATTCCAAGTGACACGTGGCACATCTATTGTGGGTCCACATCATTCTGGGTGACGTCACTACACCACGTCACTCTGAACTAATAGTCTTCTAACATCCCTCATATATCACGGTCAAGATCTAGACACATAGACCCATAGATCTACAACTCTCGTTGCTTCAGGGATTCGGTGCTCGGGAATTTTGTGGTGCAAACTCCTCCTATCTCTCGAGGTTGGTCAACATCAGGCTGACTATAGCCTAGATTTGACGGTTAGGAAGGAACCCAAAGGTTCCCCAGATCAAGGTTCTTGGTCACCTCGCGTCTCCAGCCTTTGGAGGTTTTGGCTTCACTGACACTCCATTTTTCCCGAGGCGGGACTCCGCTGAAGTATCATGTGTGAAACCTTCACTAAACAATCGAACAGGAGAGAAGGGGCCCTGACAGACTCCCCAAATCAATGAATCACAACCTTTCGCAACTCCGACATTCAGGTAATTTTGACAGTTGTGAAGTTTGACATCTCAAGGCTTCGAGCTCTCGAAGCTCTGAAACCATCAAGATCTAGCTCCTTTCGGGCTTAGCGCAGGGTTCCTAGACGCTAGTCATATGGACCCTTTGATAAATCTCGGGCTATAAACTCTACTCTTAGCCAATATTTGGGTTAAGGTCGTGGGAATGAGCCTAAGGTCTCTTAGACTACTGGTTTGAAGGAAGCACCTTCCTAGTTCGCAGAACTTTAAGTTCTGAAACAGGGCGGGGAAATCTCATGGAATTACCGAGACGATAGCAGTGCCAAGAGGCTTGCTCCGACTCTGGAACTGTGAGGTAATTCCTTGGGAAAAACACCTTCAAAGGTTACACTGGAGCATATGGAAAATCAAGAAGAAGTATAAGTTCACAAGAAGACAAGCACATACACATAACTTAACCATTTCAATACAGAAACCATTTATAGATATATAAATACATGCATGCATCCATTATTCCCAATTCAAAGCACAAAGCATGGAAACACTTATCAGAACCAGAAGACATGTTGCGACTGCTTAAAGGGGTGCCTGTTTCCACCCAATCATAGGCTCATTCACTCCTAATGGATTAACCACTGGCCACCCCCAAGCTAGACCACGATGCTTTGAGATTGAATGTTTTCTTCTATCAGTAGGGATTGAGGTTACTCTCCTCCTCCTGCAGGATCTTGGCAATGTTTTTCACTATACCAAGCAAGGAGGACTGCCTGAATACTTCCTCGGTCACTCAATAGCCTTGTTTATCATCTTGTATCATAACCCTTATAGCCATTTCCTGTGACCACGACACGCTCTTTTCTTAGCTCTTCCTTGAACCCAAGAGATTAGTCTCTCATCTTTGTACTCTTCACAGGTTTTCCTTTGCCCACCACACCTTCCTTTCTTTCTTTCCTCAGCAATATTGTGTGTGGATCGAATTCCTATTCTGTGGTCAGGTATGAAATCCTTACAGATGGGTGCTCTTCCCCATCCCAACTCTTGAGGAGGTCTTCCCACCTACTAGCCTGACTGTAACTCATTCTTGGGTCAGAAGATTGTTTTAGTTCTGAGCAATTAAATCAAGTAAGGTATTGGTTTGGTGGAGGTTAACGCAACCATTCCTGGTCCCCTTAACCATCTCTTTCATAGCATTCATGGTCTCTCTTAGCACACCCCCCTCCCAGCAGTCATGCAACACTTATCCATTTTCTAGTAAATAACAAAATTTACATTCATTGACCTTTTATACAAAGGTCCATCAAATCAAACATTCACACATATTGAGTTTTCCATAGTCTCTTTCCCAATATAGTTATATTTACAAACTGGGGGAAACAGAGTGTTACAATTCCCTCCCCCTTAAAGGAACACCGTCCTCAATGTTCTATCTGTCAACATGCTCTGTATATATAGAAGTAAACAAAAATGGATATGTTTGTCTCATGGCATCCTCCATTTCCCAAGTAGCCTCATCTAGGCCAAAGTGTTTCCATTGTACCTTGACTTGTGCAATGGTTCTATTCCTGAGTGGGGTTTTCTTCCTGTCTAGTATGTATTGAGGTTCTGGCAGGAATTATCCCTCCGGTTCCACCTGGATCACAAACCATTCAATTATATGATTAGAATCATGTACATACTTATTCAATAATGAAACATGGAAAACGTTATGTTCCTTTAATGTGGGAGGGAGTGCTAGCCTATAGGCTACAGGTCCCACTCTATGTAAGACTTCAAAGGGTCCACAATACCAAGGTTCCATCTTGGCACAAGCTCTCATTCTCAGGGAACTCTTCCTGGGAATAACTCTGAGATAGACATGGTCTCCTATCTTGAACTCTCTGGGAGTTCTCTTTCCGTCGACGTAACTCTTGTGTCTATCCTGAGCAATTTTCATATTTTGTTTTATCTGAATCACTTTTTGTTCCATTTCTTTCAGCATGTCGGGTCCGATTGTAATTCTATCCACTGGATTACTCCAACTGATTGGAATCTTGCATTGTCTACCATAGAGGGATTCAAAAGGGCTCATCTTCAATGACTCTTGATAACCATTGTTGTAGGAAAATTCTACCAATGGCCAGTAGTCTTCCCACTTATTAGGTTGATGCATTACATGCATCCTTAACATGTCTTCTAATATATGGTTTACTATTTCTATATTTCCATCAGTTTGGGGGTGGTAGGTTATGCTAAACAACAATTTAGTCTCAAAACCAACCATTAAGGACTTCCAAAAGCTTGAAGTAAACTTTGTGTCTTTGTCATATATAACCTACCTAGGCATGCCATGCAGTCTGAATATCTCCTTCATGAATATGTTGGCAATATATAATTCCTTACAAGTTGACTTGACAGGGATGGAGTGAGCATACTTGTTCAATTTTTCCACTACTACCATGATGGCATCATTCTGCTTGGTTGATTTCAGTAATCTGGTGATGAAATCCATGGAGATGGTTTCCCATTTCCATTCTGGGATTGGTAGAGGTTGTAACAACCCTGATGGGTACCGGTGTTCTGCCTTAACTTGTTAGCATTCTAGACACTTAACTAAATAATCAGCTATGTCCTTTTTCAATCCAGGCCAATAGAATTGTTTTCTAGTGGCCGTAATCATTTTCTGATAACCTAGATGACCAATATATGGTCTTTTGTGCAATTCGTCCATTATGAATCTCTTCAAGTCGTCGCAACTTGGGATATACAATATGTTTTTGTAAGTCAGCAGGCCTTCACCGAGCATATGATAGCCTTCATACTTTAGCCATGTAGGCTCTTGCCTCAGGTATTAGGTCACGGTCTTGAAGAATGCATATGTTTCTTGTGCATTCCTGACTCTTTCCCTAACATCCGTTTCATATATTCTCACCGCTACCATGTGAATCATTTTCACACTTCTGCTAAGGGAATCAACCACCCTGATTTCCTTTCCTTTGATGTGTTTGATTTCGAAATCAAACTCACTAAAGAGAGCCATCCACCTAGCTTGCCTGGCATTGAGTTTTGGTTGATCAAACAGGTGCCTCAACCCACAATGGTCTGTCATAAGTACAAATCTCCTAACTAGGAGGTAATTCCTCCACATTTTTAAAGCGTGCACTATGGCGGCTAACTCTAGATCATGGATCACATAATTGATTTCATTCTCATTCAATTTTTTGGATTCGTAGCAAATTGCACACCCTTCTTTCATAAGGACTCATTTGAGTCCTTCCTTGTAGGAATCTATGCACACGAGGAATTCATTATCAGGGTCTTCAATCATCAGTGCAGATGCATGGGTCAGAAGGTATTTCAGTTCCTAAAATCTTTCTTCACATTCTGATGTCCAAGTGAACTTAACCCCGTTTTTCTGAAGGGCAGTGATTGGACAACCAATCTTGGAAAATCCTTTTATGAACCTTCTATAGTATCCTGCTCAGCCCATAAAGGATCTTATATCAAATACATCCTTTGGGCTAGGCCATTCCATAATAGATCTGATCTTGTCAGGATCTATTGCCACATGGCCTAAGTAAGTACTTGCTTCTGGAAAAATTCACACTTGCTAAACTTAACGTAGAGTTGATTCTCTCTTAGTAATTGTAGCACAAATTTAAGATGTTCTTCATGCTCCTCTATGTTCTTGGAGTAGATTAGGATATCATCAATAAAAACCAATACAAATATGTCTAGGAATTTGTTGAGTACATTATTCATCAAGCACATAAAAGTGGCGGGGGAATTGGTTAATCCAAATGGCACCACCACAAATTCATAGTGACCATACCTTGTCCTGAAGGTTGTTTTGTGGATGTATTCGGACTTGATGGTATCCATACCTTAAGTCATTCTTTGAGAAAATGAAATCACCCCCTAATTGGTCGAGCAAGTCATCGATTATTGGTAAGGGGTACTTGTTCTTTATGGTTTTTTTATTGAGTTGTCTATAATCTATGCACAGTCAGAGTGTGCCATATTTCTTCTTTACAAACAAGATGGGTGCTCCCCATGGGGACACGCTAGGTCATATGTATCCTTTTTCCATCACCTCCTTTAGTTGTAACTTGATCTCAACTAGCTTTGGTGTACTCATCCTAAAGGGCACTCTGGACACTGGCATTGCTCCTGTGTGATTTCTATGGAGAAGTCAATGTCTCTTCTCAGAGGTAAACCCGATACATCTTCTGGAAAAACATATTTATACTCTCTTAATATGGGGTGGTCCTCTAGGTTTGGTTTGTCATCCTCAACAGATTCCAACACTTGTATTACATATAGGGAACATCCCTTTCTGCAATATTTTTTCATTTGAAGGGTTGATATTCATCTCACTGAGACATGCTTCTGAATCCCTTGGAGGTTTATTTTTCTCCCTTCTTCATTTTCACACTCTAAGGTATTATGGTAATAGTCCAACTTGGTTTTATGAGTGGCTAACCATTCCATACCAATCAACAGGTCATAAGAACCTAGGGGAAGTATGTTAAGGGTTGTTTGGGTGGAAAATCCATCCATGATGAATTGGCAAGAGGGTATGACCTCTGCTACTTTTCTTTTGGTTCCAGTGGCTAGTTGTGCCAACCATGGATTAACATGTCTAACTAGTTTCAATTTACACTTATCAATAGTCTGAGGGGCCACATAACTCAAATTAGAACCAGGGTCAATTAAAATAGAAACTAGACGGTTGGCTATCATACCTTCCATCTCCACCACTGAAGATTGGTGTTCAGCTTGCTAATTATCAACGGCTGCATAAATTCGTGGCATGATCCTAGCCACATCATTGACTGTGATAGCTTCTTGGATGTTGTAGACTCTCCTATTGTTCTGTTATCTGTGTGGGAAATCCCTTAGAGTATTTTCTTCTCCGCAACCCCAACATTTCAAGGGTTCTCTCTTTGGGTTATCAGTCTTTCCTAGGGTTACTCCAAAAGGTTTATTTCCACTCTAGGGGGGGGGGGATTTTGTTGATATACACTTCTAGTAGGAATGCTTATCCTAGATACCTTCCTATAGTTCTTAAATCTTGAGTATTTGAACCCCTTCTTATTGAATCTCTAACTACTCTTCTTCTTCCAGTACTCGCGAGGTTTTGTCTGACTCCTAAATTGTTCATAACAATACATTTCCTTCCAAATAGTGTCTTCTAAGGTCTTTGGCTCGTCAAACTCAATCATGTTATGGAAGGTCTGAGGTAACCCACTAATAAATCATTGCACTTTTACCTTTTCATCCTTTGTGTAGGGGACATACCTCAACATCTCAAGGAATTTATTGACATATTCCTCTATGATGAGTTGTCCCAGCTTTAGTTCATAGAATTCCTTAGTCTTCCCATCAAAGTATTTCTCTGACATATACTTCTTCTTGAAGTGTTTCTCAAATTGTTTCCATGGTAAGTCCTCTTCATGGATTCCTTTCACATTCTTAAGGTCTTCCCACCAAATGGAAGCCTTTCCATTCAAATTGAAGATGGATATTCGAGCCTTCAAGTTTTCAGAGTAGTCATGGACTCTGAAGTAATTATTTAAACCAAGCATCCAATATTATGTCTCTTCCCCTTTCTCAATCTCTCCATTGAAAGAGGGTGGTTTGGCTTTCTTGAACTCTTCATGGTCACGACTTTTGGAATGTTTTCACTTCTTTCCTTTACTTTGAGAATGTGAGCTAGTTTTGCTACTAGAATATCCCTTGGAGTTGTCAGTTTCCTTTCCACAGGACTCTCCCAATGATTTTCCCCTGTCTCTAGGTTGGACCTTCCTTGAGGTACTCCTCCTAGTGTGGCCACTTATGGGACCACGTTTTTGTATCTCAAGTGGAATTTGACTTCTCTTCGTGTGTCGTCGGTCCACATGACTGGTTGCAGGTCCATGCTGCAACTGCCTCTGTATATCGGATAAGCTCTGTAGCAAGACTGCATTAATTTCTGTTAGTTTTTCTTGCTCCTTTATCAATCTCTCATTGTCGGCCTTGCAACTCTGTAATTTGGCCATGAGGCTCCTTACAGTTTCATCCATATCTAGAGGGGTCTCCACCACCCTCCTCTCGTCAGATTCTTCGTCTATATTGTGGGAGCTATCCCCCACCTCATGGTGTGTCACCATCCTTTATGTTTGTAGTTTCCCACAGTTTATTGACTACTTGAGTGCTGATAAAACACTTTTTTTTAGCTAAAAATCTATTAGTTCATGAAAAACACATAGTTCATATTTCTTAAATACACACACAATAGAAAGTTTCCATTCTTTTCTTTAGTAAGAGTTTAACCAGACTCTTTAGGAAAGAGGTAAGGTAGGGTGTCACCCTTAATATTTTCTTTAAATGTGGTTTTTAAGTGACTCGTCCATGAGCCCAAGAAGGCCAAGTGTTCTAACCATGCTCTAATACCAATTTGTAACACATCTGACCCCTGAGTAACTTTCCTAGGTATGGGGTATCAAAATTTCGCTCTCCTTAACATCTCATATCCTTTGTCTGAGGTCTTTATTCTCTTATACTCACCCGTATTGTTCTAGTGACTACTACTAGGCTCAAATACAAGTTTTGGGTTGCAAATTATGGCTTCTCAAAGTTCTTCAGACGTTCATTGGTTGAGGGCCACGTGGCTTCACCTCACACGTTGTTTCTAAGTTCCCTTCTCCACGGTGGAAGACCATCCCCTGTATTATCTCGTGATTGGACTTAATCTCTCTCTCATATATCAACCGAGGAGGAAATTCGGTGCTTCGATGCTTCACGCCTCTTTTCTATCTACTCACGAGACCACCCGAATTTTTGAACTTCCGAAGTTCCATAAAATTTTCATGTGGCTCCGGCCTTCAACCCTTTCGGTCTCTCTACCACACTACACCCCAAACCCTCTGGTTCCTGAATTCCTGGACTCGTCATCACTTCACCAACCCCTTTGGCTAGGCGCACACATACCACGAGCTGACATGTGGAAGGGCTAGGGGAGACATGCGCCCTCATCGGGGGGTGACACGTGTCACATTCCAGTAGGTATATAGGATATGTGATACACACGAGTCCAGGTGACATGTGGCACGTCTATCATGGTTCCACATCACTCTGGGTGTCGTCACTGTGCCACGTTACTCCTAATTGACAACCTTCTAACATCCCTCACATCTCACGGTCACTATCTGGACATGTAGACCCATAGATCTATGGCTCTCGACACTTTTGGGATTCGACGCTTGGGATTTTTGTGGTGAAAACTCCTCCTATATCCCGAGGTTGGTCAACATTGGGTTGACTACATCCTAGATATGATGGTTAGGAAGGAACTCAAAGGTTCCCTAGATCAATGGTCTTGGTCACCTCACAACTCCGGCCTTCGGAGGTTTTGGCATCACTGTCACTACCTTTTTCCCGAGGCAGGACTCCGTCGAAGTACCATGTATGAAACCTTCCACTAGACGATCAGAAGGTTGAGAAGGGGCCCTAATGGACTCCCCATATCAACAACTCACAACCTTTCATGACTCTGACATTCGAGTAATTTTGACAATTATGAAGTTTGACATCTCATGTCTTTGAGCTCCCAAAGCTCTGAAACCATCAAGAGCTAGCTCCTTTTGGGCTTAGCGCGGGGTTCCTAGACTCTGGTCATATGGACCCTCTGATGAATCTCGGGCTATAAACTATAATCTTAGACAATATTTGGGTTAAGGTCGTGGGTGTGAGCCTAAGGTCTCTTAGACTATTGGTTTGAAGGAAGTGCCTTCCTAGTTCGCAAAACTTTAAGTTTTGAAACAGGGCGGGGAAATCTCATGGAATTACTGAGACGGTAGTAGTGCCAAGAGGCTTGCTTCGACTCTAGAACTGTGAGGTAATTCCCTGGTAAAAACACCTTCGCAAGTTAAACTAGAGCATATGGAAAATCAAGAAGAAGTATAAGTTCACAAGAAGACAAACACATACAGATAACTTAAACATTTCAATACATAAACCATTTATAGATATATAAATACATGCATGCATCCATTATTCCCAATTCAAAGCACAAAGAATGGAAACACTTATCAGAACCAGAAGACATGTTGTGACTGCTAAAAGGGGTGTTTGTTTCCACCCAACAATAGGCTCAGTCACTCCTAACGAATTTACCACTGGTCACCCCCGAGCTAGACCATGATGCTTTGAGATTGAATATTTTCTTTCGTCTCAACAACATTAGGGACAGAGGTTACTCTCCTCCTCATGTAGGATCTTGGCAACGGTTTTCACTATACCAAGCAAGGAGGACTTCCTGATTACTTCCTCAGTCACTCAGCAACCTCATTTATCATATAGTATCATAACCGTGCTAGCCATTTCCTGCGACTAGAACACACTCATTTTTTAGTCTTTCCTTGAACCCGAGATCTTAGTCTCTCGTCTCTGCACTCTTCCCAGGTTTTCCTCTACCCACCACACCTTCCTTTCTTACTTTCCTCAACAATATTTTATGTGGCTCGAATTCCAAGTCCTTGGTCAAGTCTGAAAGCCTTACAGATGGGTGCTCTGCCCCATCCACTCATTAAGTCTTGAGGAGGTCTTCCCACCTACCAACCTGACTGTAATTCATTCATGGGTCAGAGGATTGTTCTGGTCCTGAGAAATTAAATCCAATAAGGTACTATTTTGGTGGAGGTTAACACAACCATTCTTGGTCCCCTTCACCATATTGTTCATAGAATTCATTGTCTCTCTTAGCAAACCCCCCTTCCAGCAGTCATACAACACTTATCCATTTTCTAGTAAATAACAAAATTTGCATTCATTGACCTTTTATACAAAGGTCCATCAAATCAAACATTCACACATATTGCGTTTTCCATAGTCTCTTGGCCAATATAGTTATATTTACAAACTAGGGGAAACAGGGTGTTACAAGACCAGTCACCATATGTTGATTACATAGTTGTTGTAATGAGTGATAGTTTATATGACCAAACGAATCATGCCAAAGTTTGCTCAACCATCGCTATGAGAAACAAAAAATGATGGAAAACATGATGAACCAAAGTTGTCAAAGTTGTACAACTTTTTGATATCATTAACAATTCCAGTTGCTAGGGAATGCTTAGGATCTTTTAAATCCTTTATTACAACTTGGTGAGGTGAAAATATTATGGTTTTATCTTCATCTAAATGAGTGATATGATACATTGAAAGAAGGTTATAGCAAAGACTTGGAACACATAATACATAATTGAAATGACCATTATCTACCTGAACAGTTCAAGACCATATAACACTAAGAGATCTATCATCACCAACAAATATTATTTGGTGTTACATTCATTTAGAGAAGAAAAAATGGCTTTATCCTTAGCCATATGATAAGATGCTCCAGAATCAATAATCCACTCATCAAAATAAGAATTAGAAGTTGTATTGAAGGAACAACTAGAAGAAGAAAGTACATGTCCATGAGAAGAAGAGTTAGAAGAATAAGACTCAATACTGATGTTGTGCTTCTTCATCATTGATTCTAAGGCTTCCATCTTTTTAAAACATTTAGACTCCAAATGACCATCTCGCCCATAAAAGTTGAAATGCTTGTCAATTTTCTTACTTTTGGATTTTTCTCCTTTGTCACCATTGGGAGTAGAAGTTGGTTGAGAGGGTTTGGGACCGTTGCTTTTCTTTTTGTTGTGGCGAGGATGTTTCTTCCTGGGATTCTTGGATTTGTATTTCTATTGGGACACTAAGGATTTCTTGGATGTACCTATAGTGTCGATCACTCCAAGTTTCAAAATCTTTTCTTTCTCTCTAATCATAGAATTACAAAAGACTCAAGAGTGGGTTCTTTATAAGAACTCCCTAGAGATTCTCTACTAGCATAAGAGGTAGATACAAACACAAAATATGCACTACCAAGCTTATCAAAAATAAAATAGATGCTTTGATCATCTTTCATATCTATGTTACATTCTATACATAAAACTCTAGGTGTTTTTAACTTAGATAAATAATATTCAATGCAAGGAAAATCATTGGGACTTAAAGTCATTAACTAATTTTAAATCTAGTGGGATCAAACCACATTGTGTTTATCAAACAAAGTTTCAAGTTTTTCTCAAGCTTTATCCAGGCCATCAATTCCTTGATGGTGAAACTATAAGTCGGGAGAGATGGACATTTTGATTATTCCACATGCTTCGTCGTTCTTATTATTCTATTTGGATTTATTTTCATCATCATAGGGGAATTTTTCTTTTCCTAAGGTAATCCAGTAAAATCATTTACTTCTGAGTACATCCTCCATATAGGATTTCCATGTGAAGTAGTTGGTATTGGTAAGAAATATATCACTTGGATAAGCCATATTAAAATATGTAGATAATATGAATTCAAAAGATGAAATGGATGGCCTATATGAAAACATCTTGAAAAAATAGGTTTTTTTAAAAAGAAACTAACACTAAAAACGAACTTTGGATGTGAAATTTATGCTCGTTTGAAAAATGACATAAACAATGACCAAGGCACCTCGTGGCAAGTAGAAGTTGACCCACATGATGACGGATGCACAAAATTGCATTTCTTCTCTAACTTTTCTTATAAACTCACTTTTACAAAAAGAAAATATTAAAGTTATTTTATAATGATTCACTTTTATAATTTAAGTGAAATGCACTTTACATTGAATGCCTGAAATTTTTCAAAAAGTAACAAAAAGAGATTTGAACTAAAGACCTCTTACTAAATAAAACAACTTTCAACCAAGTGAGCTAGTGCAAAACACATTATAATTGTAAAGGTGGAGGGGTGTTGTGGTTGTTGTTGGAGCTCTACCTCAAAGTGTGTGCTTACCAAAAAAACTTGTTTTCATGTCTTCCCACATAAATAAATAAAAATCCGCTTCTTGACAACAACAATGGGGTTAGATCTTGGTTAACTTACTTGAAAAATGAAAGTTTTCTCTTTGTTTCTGATTTTATGAGATCACACAGAGCACACGACAAAAAGCACACATAGAAAAGAAAACACTTTCCGCTCTGTTTCGGATTTGAAAAGATCTCATAGAGCACACGAAAAATAACATACGCAAACTGAAAAGAGTAGCAACCCAGAAATAAAAATAGAAAACCAAAATATTATCTCTGTAAAAAAATTTAAAAAGGGCGTATTTAGGATTTATACCTTTAGATCTAACTAAATTGGTCGTACCTTGGGAAAACAGAAACCTTTTCGAGTGAAACAAAAAAGTGTTTCTAAATAAAAGAAATTCTCTAGACACAATGGAACAATCCTCTCATCTCAGAAATGTACAAAAATGACAGAAACTAGAAATGTTACAACAAAACTTCAAGATCTCGATCTACAATGAGAGCAGATCTTCAAACAAGCTCTGATACCATGTTAGAAAAAACATGATATTCCAATCGAGGATGAACAATTTTAGTAACCACTCACACAACCATATCAAATATTAACACGTCGATGTTTTTACATGGTAAAACCCTAATGTGGGGAAACATCCATGGCCCCAAGCAACGTGGCCACTTGAGGCTATTTATTAATGAAAAAGAAAAATATTTTACAAGAGAGTTTCTCACAATCGATCCGAAAAAAATGACCCTCCATGCTATTTAAATAGAGATCATGGACCAATTGTGTTTTAAGCCACGATCAATGTATTCGTTAAGATCGAGAATAATATGAATTGTTAGATCACTTTATGGCTAGAACATATCGTGATCGTTGGATAAAATAATTACAAATGCATACTAAAGAAACACACTTTTACCTAAAGACACTTTAGAACAATTTGATCTTAACTAATTCCTAAGTGTCTAAATATCCTAACAAGATAATGATCGAGAAATCAAAATTCAATATCAAAATCAAAACTATGAGTAATCTATTTGAAGCAAAGAAAAGCATATAAAATTCCAAATGAAAATTAAAAAAATAAAAAATAAATGAAGAAAATCTATTTATATACAAATTAATTGCACAGGAGGGAGCTAACTGAAGTACCTTTCTAGATTTTTTCCATTGACATAAAGGAGGTCTACTTCTCCTTCTAAAATTTGCAATCTATGCATACCTAGACCAAGTTTTTCAACCACTTGGAAAGGAACAAGCCATAGTTGTTGGAATTTAGTGTGGTTCCCATTTTCATGTTGCTTGTCCCATTTTAAGACAAGGTTCCCACTTGCAAATATTTATCTCTTATAGATCGTTTATTGAACCATCTCTTAACTTTCTTTTGATGGAAAACAAAATACTTCTTTTCCTTCTCTCTTTCTTCTTCCAACTTAAGCAGGGTATCAAATCACTTTTGGATGACTGGGTAGATATTTCTACACGAGGCTTGGGATAGTTGGAGATATGGTAAGAATACATTTAGGGGAAGCATTGTTTCTTTTACATAAACCAAGAAATAACAAGATGTTCCTAAAGAGGCTTTAGGAGTTACTCTGTTATCCCATAGAGTAGATGGTAGGGCATTGTGCTAATTTCTCTGATGGTCAACTACAGTTTTATTTACAATGTGTATCAAGTTTCTATTAGTTGAATCAGCTACACCATTCCCTTGGGGTTAATATTTACATGAGTATCATAATATAATCCCCTTTTCTAAATAAACTTAGTTAACTTCAAATAAGAGAAGCAACATTATTGAAAACAAGCATTGATGGAATTCCAAACCTGGTGATTAGATGGTGCTCTAGGAATTGAATGTATTTTTTCTTGTTTAGTTTAGTCAACGATACAACTTCAGTACATCATGTGAAATAATCCATAGTATTCATGATGTACTTATGTTTCCCAGAGAAGCATGGGTTAATTTCTGATCCAGCTGGATCTTGGTGGTCATCCACCTTCTCCACTGAATCAACATTTACGAGCTTGTGGTTTTGATAAACTATGATATTCACCCTTTTGATGGGGAATTAAATGTAATTCCATCTCCATTTGTAATGTAATGTAATTCCTACAATGTTAATGCATTGGATCCCATTAGAACTTCGTAGTTAAGCACGCTCAGGATAGAGTAGTACTGGGGTGGGTGACCTCCCGAGAATTCCTAGTGTTTTACATGCCTATGGCATTTTGTAAACTTAAACAAATTTATCCCACATGCATCATGTGAATTATTCTCCTCACTCTCTCATATATAATCGAGGTGAAGGAGGTCCTTTGAGCATGCAATGGGTTGTGATGTAAATCTTGTTGCGAATGAAGCGCAACCAACATCTCTTTCTCTTTAGAGATAAGCTACCACCATTATAGCTATATTGTGTCTACAATAATTTTCTATTCTTATTCATTAATAGAAGTTGGGTTTCATTGTATTTATGTGTTTCTGTCATATTTATGTGTTTCATTTCTCTCCCTCATAAATCTGGATTATTGGTATCAAAGCAGTCTACTCCTTGTCATTTCTCAGAGCAAGTCCCCAACGAGGTCAGGATATAGAGATTTGGGTCTTAAGCTAGTTTTGCTTGAGGAAAACCGCTCTCACCAACCCAAGAGATCTCACATGGTGGAAGAAAAGAAAGATGACAGAGTAGGAGATCATTTCAAGACATTGCTCAAGTAATCCCTTGTGCGAAAGAGGAATGAGATGATTGAAAACTTCGCTCATATCCTTCGATGAATATCGATGGCAGCTAAGGCATATTTGACAAGAATCCATTTCGGAGGCGCAACGCCCTTCAAGGTACAAGTAAATATTGATATCTTTTTATTTGAATGCTAGATAGATGTGGATGCTCTAGAAAAATGGTTGAATCTGCTAGAAGGTTATTACTCAGTCCAACTTTTTTCCGAGAGTGAAAATATCACCTTTGCACTCCTTAAATGCCTTTCCCATGTCATATCTTGGTGGGAAGATTACTAGGAGAGTTACACTGCAGATGAATCTACACCATTCAGGAGAGAACCCACTTGGGAAACCTTTATACATGCCCTTAAGGAGGAGTTATATCCTATTGGAAACTATGATGACCAATACATGAGATGGATGACTCTGCATCAGAAAAGTGACCAGATGATGTCAGATTACACTAACATGTTTCATACCTTGCACTCAAATATGTGTATAAAATATTTCTAGCGACACCTAGTTTTAAAGAACCATAATGGTCTTCATAGGTACATTCAAATATATATGGATTTCTTGGACATCTCCTCACTGGGATATGCTTATAAATATGTAATCAAAATTGATCATAAATTCAAGCAGTGGAGTAAGCAGGATTTTAGGTTTAAAAATACGCCACAATAGGAGCATGGAAAAGGCAACCCTAACTCACAAAATGAAGGGAAAAGTAAAGAGAGTCAATCTAAATCAAATCAGTCCAAGCAACTGGCTAATAAGGGTGACGGGAATTATAAGAAAGACACCAGAAGGTGGTGTGAGTTTCACAAAATCGCCTAGCACAATACCGATTAATTTCACTCGAAACATTCATTGATGGTTAAGCTCAAAGAAAAATAATCGTAACCTAACTCAGACTTTGATTTAGAGAACAATAAAGGGAAACAAATCATTGATGCAGAACCGACTGCTACCATCATGGCCACAAAAATACAACCAGAAGAACCAGAGGATCTTGAGGAGGGGGAACACCTCTTCCACTCATAGATGTAGGTAAAGGGGACCCCAATGCATTTCAATACTGGAAAAAGGTGTCAAAAGAACCTGATCTTAGCCTAGGTTGTTAACATATTGAATCTGCCAACGATGCCACACCCCCAACCATACACCATTGGATGATTGAGCCAGGGACATGACATCCACATCAATGAGCATTATTGCGTATCCTACGACATCAAGCCCTTCAAGGATGATGTATTGTGTGATGTTTCCCCACTTTAATTCTGTGATGTTCTCTTAGGAAAACCATATATGTAAAAACGTCACACTATTTATGAGTCTCAGCCTCACAGTGTCATTGTTACTCTAGGAGGTTATCTCTACAAGGTACTAGAGGTAGCTCTGACTATTTCCACTGCATTCATATCGATAAAATATCATCACAAATTAATCTATCATACCACAAATATTTCCCTCTTCACGATCCAATCAGAAGGTGAATGAAAGGTCACTGTGACCGCTATAGCCTCGACCCAAGACCTTTCTATCCAATAGAAGCAAGTCAACAATATTGTAGAGGACCATGAATATATTTATGCTTCACCTACAAGGGTTCCTCTGCACTACCATGTATTTCATTCCATTGAATATATGCCAAATGATCCCTTACCCAATGGTCCAATCTATAGATGGTCCTTTCCAAAGAATGAGAGTCTTCCATATCTCTATTGGCCACGACCCTTTTCAGGTGTGCTTGGGGTTCCAACCATTAATCCCCATTGATATAGATATTTTTGTTGCATCTTCACTAACAGAGTCCTCCCACACTCAAACGAAGGAAGATCATGCAACAAGATTTGTTGAACGGATCCAACACCTCCACCAATAGGTTCATGACATCCTTCTGCATGTCAAGTACAAGTAGGAAAGTTATTTTAGCAAGGTAAGTGACTCACCCAAGTTTCGATTCAAAAATAAATTCCCCATCTCTCAAGGGAAATTGAAGAAATGGGGACCATTGCTTCCTAAAAAGGGAGGACTAATCTAGGTGGATCTCAGTGGTCATCCACCTTCTCCACTGAATCGACGTTTTCGAGTCTATGGTTTTGATAAACCATGATATTCACCCTTTTAATGGGTAATTTAATGTAATTACATCTCCATTTGTAATGTAATGTAATACCTACAACTTTAATGCATTGAATCCATTATAAATATGCAGTTAAGCACACTTGGGATAGAGTAGTACTGGGATGGATGACCTCCTCGGAAGTTATAGTGTTTTATATGCCTATGGAATTTTGTAAAATTAGACCAATTTATCCCACATGCATCATGGGAATTATTTTTCTATCACTCTCATATATAATCGAGGTGAAGGATGTCCTTTGAGCATGAAATTGAGTGTTTTGTAAATCTTGTTGCAAATGAAGCGTAGAAAGCATCACTTTCTCTTTAGAGATAAGATACCACCATTCTATCTAGTTTGTGTCTACAATATTTTGTTATTCTTATCCATTAATAGAAGTTGGGTTTCACTGTATTTATGTGTTTCTATCATATTTTTGTGTTTCATTTTGCTCCCTCATAAATCTGGCTCATTTTCACTAATGATATCTAAGCCCAATTACTTGAAAGGTTTTTCGATCATCATGCAATGGAATAACATGTTTCTTTTCCCTTCTAGCACACTTTTGGCATATCTTACATTTTCAAGTGTATGAGTGTGCATATATGAACATCGTCGGCTAGTAATATCTAGTTTTCAGAATATTGTGAGATGGTGTTTCATCTAAGAAATGTTATCTAGTTGGTCCATCGTGCAATTATGTGAGGAATTTATTAGCATCATGCTTCTAAGACATCTAAGAAATGCACCACTGTAATTTTTTCAAAATATGATACCGTTAATTAGTTGCTACTTAGATGACTTGAGTCTCAACGCTCTCTTCTATTTTGAATTGAGATAGCTAGGAGTAGTGCCTTGGTGCAAATATTGTTTCATCTCATTGTACCAAGAGTTTTTGTTGGTAGTAATATACAAAATTTTCTAAGCATAAAGAGATATCTCATTTTCTCAACCTTATTTTGATGAATCAGTTGGGTCTAGTGATTTTGTTGCTAGCCTAGATGGACCTTGGCCTCTAACTAAGGTGGAAAGTTTGAAATCTAGATCATATTCCTGGATGGGTGGCATCCAATTTCCTCTTCATTCTCAATTTCCTTCTACATGAACAATAATATCATGGTTGTGTAGGGTACTATTATCTTTGTGCGGTTCTTCAAGATATAGGGCCTAAACTATTTGACAACTTTATAAAAAATAAATTCTTGTTTATTGATAGTTGGATAGTCATCTCTGCCCATTGTAGACAGTTATCATGAATGAAATTAGACATTCATCCCCTTTCTCATTATTTTATGTGAGCACTATTGCAAGAGAATTATCAAATGCCAATGTATACAACGAGACATATTTGTTGAACTTTGGCTTATGTAATGCTAGTGTTGTAGTTATGGCAACCTTGACTTTTTCAAAATCCTTCTTCTCAATAGAGGTCCATTAAATTGTTGGACAACTGGTTGTCATTGATTTCAACCCTTGGAGAGTGATCTTGGAGATTGATGTCAACCCTTGGAGAGGTCCAAAGATGTTGGACAGTTGATTGACACTTGTATGATCAAGTTTGATGGTGAGTTAGTTGGGTACATTTGATGTCATCTACATGTAGCCCTAGAGGTGTGGTTATGGGACCCGAAGTTGATTAAGGAATATGGACATGAAGGACAATGAAATTTCAGGTAATACTATCATAGATGAATATTAATCATCGTGCCATTTCTGGTGATATGCAGAATTCCATGTGGTTTCTCAAGGTTAGGGAGATATGGCCTTGTAAAGTTGGAAGCCCTGAAGAGTGGTCAAGAAGCCCCTAGTTGGTTACAAGTCTTGGTGAAAGGGTAAAGTGGTTGTAACAAGAAACCCCTAAAATAAGGAAAGAGGTTATCTAGCACAAGTATAAATACACCTCAAAGAGTCTCTCATTTGTACACATACACTTACATTGAATATCTATCTTGTGAATGTTATGGTCTAAGTATTATGATCTTTTGGCTAGTTTGTGACGAAATCTTTCTGAGGTTGCGAAGGAAGGTGGATGGTGAAAGTATCAGAGTTGCAGAAACCCTATTTTCTGAGGAATCCACGAGTTGCGGGTAAAAAGGACATCGATGTATGTGAGATGCAATAAATAAAAGTGCATATACCCGTGGGTAGTAGCAAAAGAAGTCGCGGATCTATGAAAGGCTTGTGAAAGGTTGAGAAGGGATGCTTGTACCAAGTTGTTGATACCCAGGTTGATTTTTTTGTCTGTGATATAAAGCACTAGGTTAGTTACAGGTTCTGAGGTATATTTATATGAATGATTTGATTGATTTATCTCGGTGATATGGTACATGTTTGAGAAGCATGTCTTGTTGATGCATGGTACATTTTGGTGATCATATGATACACTGTTAGTGGTGCATTCTTGGTTGGTTGGTATCTAGTTTGGTATGGTACATGGTTTATGGTTGTTGGTACATACTTGAGGCACATGGTGTGAAGCATATTCTTGGTACATGTATGAGGTGCATGTCTTGGTGATTTTGGTACTTGGTTGAGGTCTACTTGTTGAGATACATTACTGGTACATTTATTGGTTTATTGGTATATGGTGTATGGCATGATATGGTATATGGTTGAGACACATTACATGGTATATGGTATATGGTACATGGTATGGTGTTGATGTCCATGTACATGGTTGATGTACATGGTTGGTATACATGGTTGATGGTTGAAGCATATGGTACAAAATGAGGTGCATGGTTGATGCATGGTTTGGTATAGGTGTTGGTGCATGGTTGATTCACTTGTTGTGGTACAAGTTTTGGTACATGGTTGATGTTTGGTATGGTAGATATTGATGGTTTGGTACATGGTTGAGACACATACCATGTGATAGTATGTTGGTGATCTTGGTACATGCTTGGTAGAAGCATGTGTTGGTGATGTTGGACATCTAGTTGAGAGGTTTCCTTGGTATATGATCCATGTGAGAGGATTTGGTTGAGTATCGGTGACAATGACAGTTTGGACATGTTGACAGTGACAGGTTGGATACAATGACATGTTGACAGGTTACGGGTTGATGTGACCGTGATAGTGATAGTGACAGTGGTAGTGACAGTGGTAGTGATTGTGGTAGTGACATTTGTTCTACATTTGTATTTAGGGGAAGAAGGATAGGGAAAGGAAAGGGGGTTGTAGCCTCCTTCTGGTTGGAGCCGAAGAATTAGGGAGTTTGATCTTCCTTCAGGTTGGAACCTGAGAACTAGGTGATTGTTGCCACCTTCTAGTTAGAGCCGAAGAACCCAGGGGGTTGTAGCCTCCTTCTGGTTGGAGCCAAAGAATTCAAGGAGTTGTAGCTTCCTTCAGGTTGGAGCCTGTCAATAGGGGGTTGTAGCCTCCTTCTAGTTGCAGTTGGAGAATTGGGAAGTCGGTGTTTCCTATGAATTAATTCTTGATATATATATAAGAAAACATTTTGTGGTTTTCTCCCATTTGGGTTTCCACGTAAATATTGGTGTACTATGTATTTGATGTGATTATGTTTATGTGATGTTGTTTATGATTATATTCCCATGATATATTGAATATACATTGATGATATACTATTGAACATTGTTGTTAAAGTGAAAGAATATATATTGTGGTTAAAAGTGGTATAAAGTGTTCATACTAATTCACCCCCCCTCTCAATATTCCAACATAAACTACATTTCTTCTTAATATTTTTTTGCATAGGTTTGACAATATTAGTAAAGTCAACCAAAAACCTACAGACAAAATTTATCTTTCGGAAGAAAGACTTCATAGACTTCTTACTATTCAGCATGGAAATATGCATGATGGTTCTAGTTAGTTCCAAATCTATTGAGATCACATCCTTTGATATGATATGTCCAAGTAATTTCCCCTCTGAAACAAAAAAAGATTAATTTTTTGGGATTCATAAAAATTCTATATTTCTGGAATAGTTCAAAATTATGTTTAAAGTGTTGTAAGTGGTTTGACCTTTTCTTAGAATAAATTGTAATGTCATCGAGATACACCACAACACCCTGACTTATTATCCCTTCTAAGGATATGTGAATTTCATGTTGGAACGTCACACCTATGTTTATTAGACCAAATGGCATCCTTTAATAAACATATGTCCTCCACTTTGTGTGAAAGGTAGTCTTCAACCGATCAGACTCGACTACTAAAATTTGATTGTAGCCCCAAATCCCATCTAATAATGAGAAAATTTCAGCACTAGAGACAAGTTGTAAAATCTATTCCATTGAAGGAACATGGTATTTATATTTATCTGATTCTTGATTGAGATTTCAAAAATCCAAGCATGACCTGATTTCCTTATATTTCTTTTTAACAACTACCAAATTAGCAACCCATGCAAAGTGGTGGACTTTGAAAATGATCATGGTATCTAATAACTTCTTTATCTCTTTCTATATAAGTGGTTCAAGAGTTGGATGCACTTTTCATAAATTTTGTTGAAAAGGCTTGGCATCTTCTTTGAGTGGAATGACATTTTGTATGAACATTGTGTCATAGGTCTTTAAATACTCATAAGCCCATGCAAAGAAATCCTTGGATTGTCTAAATAGTTGAATATTTTCTCTCTTTTCTCCTTATGAACAACAAGTCACCAACTTGATGTGCTTGGGATTCTCCTTAGTACCTAAATTGACTAGCTCATGGCTCATAAAGGAACTATTCATCTTAACATTTACTATTTTATGAAACCTTGTACACAAGTTGAACAACTTTTCTACAGTTAAGGATTCCTTTGGGTATTGGGTTTATGTTGAGGGTGTCCATGCCATCCCTAAAATTATATAGGGATTTCTCATGTTCCTCATCATCTATAACAACACCCTTAAATGTGCCTGCATTGGTGAAGAATTTAGTCATTTTCTCATGATCATTGAATACCCTCTGGACGGTTACATTGTTTGGGATCAAGGGCCTGGAAATTAATTCAACAAAGAAACCGTAATTCAAAGGAGAAAAATTGAAAGAAAATTTAGCTAACATATCAACAATTTCATTTTTTGAATGAGGTATAGATGTAATATTGAATACATCAAAATTATTAATTAGCTTCTAAACCTTTAATTGATAGCTTTTCAGATGGGGGAAAAGACAATGTATTGAAGTTTTTAATTGCTTGATGATAATTTTTGAGTCACCAAAAACCTTGAAGAATTTTACTTTTAGATGGATAGCTTTTCTCAAACCTTGAACCAAAGCCTCATACTTGGTTGTGTTGTTGGTGCACTCAAACTCTAGTCAGAAAGAAATCATAGTCCTTTTTTAGTGTGGGTCGATACAAATACAACCTACCTTAGCTCCTTTTGATATGGAGCCATCAAAAAATAGATTCCAAATGTTAGTATCTACATCTAAGTTAGAGGAACTAGTACTAACTAAATATATTATTTTCTAGTCATTATCATTAGTTAGTAGTGAAGGAGTTCACATTATGTTTCTGCTTCAAGAGGTTATTATTGTGTTGCATAACACCCAAAGCCAATTTCCAAAAAATAGTTACCTAAGATTGAATGTGAGAAATTGATAGGCTCATTGTGACCTTCTAACTTTGTTATACATGTTTCTTGTGAGCTTCTCTGTCAACTCTAATTTGATTCATATTTCATTTGTAGGGTAACCATAGATGTGACCAGTTGGTATAAAAATACCCTTGTAATGTTTGTGACTAATCTCTACCCACCAATAAACCATAAGCTTGAGGGATATAAAAAACAATGTCAATAATTTAATAGATGGTATGAAGCTAGTCTGATCATGACGTCTTTATGATCACCCATAAATTTCACATAAAACCTATCCAATTGAATAATTATAGTGGTACATTTGGAAGGAACAACATTAGTCCTTTTAAAAACATAATATGGCATCACATTAGACGATGCTCCCATATCTACTAAATAGTTTTGTACATTATAATTGTAGATTTCAAAGGTCAAGAGAAATGGGGGTGTTTGTGATTTTGAATGTGTTCCTATGCTAGTTTCATTGATTGTAGCTTTATATGTTTCTTTGACTTCCAATTTATCTTAAAAAAAAAATTGTCTATTCTCATTAGGCTTCTATTTTATTTCACACATGGTTATAGTTTTCTATTGTGAATTAGAGAGATATTTGAAGGTGTTCAAGAGTAAATCTCTGTGTCAACGATGGATGCAAATGTCATACATGGAAACATTGGATTTATTGTTTTTCATATCTTTGATGGCAATTTATTCCATGGTTTGTATGGTTAATCCTTCCATTATATCTTTATTTGTTTGAGTGACACCGATGAGAATCTTGGATTGAATCAGGTTTGTGCTCTTTTGAGTTTGAGAACGGGGTGTAACTTTTTTTATTACTATCCTGGTTTTCATAGGAAGAGTACTACTAGGTACAAGCCCTTTAATCCTTAAGTTGTAATATTTGGGAGCAAGTTTAGTAGTGTGTAATTCTCTCACTGGCACTTCTACTACTACACCTTCTTTAGGTTCAAGCGCCTAGTCCCAATGGAACATAGTTGCTTCTCTAGTTATTCCCCCTTCCTCTATAGCTCCTTTAGTCTTTTCTTTTTTGGGAGTTTTCTCTGATAGAAACTACTAATCAAGAAGTTTATTTATGAGTAACGTCATGGAATTAATCCTCCGAGGACATGCTTTCTCAGAATGGTTATCCTGATGGAAAGTGAAAAAGTTATGCATTCCTAGTTCCTCCAAATGTAGGTTTAAATTGGAAGGTTCTGGAGATTTTTGAGGAGTATTGATTGTTATGTGAAAAAAGGTCTAAATGTTCTTTCATTAGAGGTTCATTCACCAAAATTATTTTTAATATCAACAACCTCACTGGATAATTTCTTCACCATTTTAAGCATGTTTTCACATATCTTGGAGAGAAATATTCACTAAATATTTGGTAGAGTCAACCAAGATTTCTTCTTTGAATTGAATATTGTTTCTACGAGATGGTTTCCATATAGGAAACTAAGGTGCAATAGGTAAATCTCCAATCTCTTGAGCATATGTCTGAGTGACACAACATAGAGCATTTACTTCTGGATGAGGAACCATGTAAATATGTTTAAGAGGTGGTTTAGAATTTTCAAAAGTAGTTGAGTTATCTTCAAATACAATATCTGGATATAAATTATTACCTCAAGTATGGAAATCGTTGGGTTTGGGTTCATGGTTTGAAGGTTCATAATGATGACTATGTGAAGAATAAGTATTTCTTCCAGCCATATAATTTAGGTCCTCCTTCTAGCTCCAATTTTTGATGTCATGAGAAAAATTCCATGCTCAACAACATGGGTTCTTTGTGATGTAAAGTCCCAATTAGACCTCACACCATTTGGATTAGGAAACCCATAAAGATTTTGGCACGATGGTCGTTAGTATTGAAGTATGAAACAAAGGGTGGAGTGCAAAAATAATAATTATTTTAATCTATATGTAGAGTGCAGTCATATTCTACATATCCTAACTATGAGTGTATCTTAACTATTGAGTAAAATATTAACTATATATTTCTATTACTATCGCAAGAACATGATGTTATCTAAGAAAACAATAGAAATATGTGTGTGTGTGCAGGTGTGTGTGAGAGAGAGAGAGAGAGATGATAATCATAAAATTTATGTTATTGCATTACCATCCACAACTTGACATTCACCATCCCAAAACAAAACATTTTAGAAAAGAAAAGAAATAATTGTAACTTTCATACAGAAAAACCTATAACAAAAAGATAATATATTATAATGATCCTAGTAAAAAAATAACCGCTAGAAGTAGTTCTTAGCACGCACATTAATAGATACCAATGCTCCACCTTAAAATGGGCCTTGAGAGCTTCTTCTTATTAAAAATTTATAAAAATGTTTACAAAATATCAACAATCAAAATCCCTTTACATGGCTAGTCGACAGTCTTTTATAGATTTCCAGCTCATAGTTGTCTTGTAACCTCTTGGCCTCCCTTCTTGGAAGTCATGAAATTTTTAGCTTCCTTGTTTTATTCCTTTTCTTTTCTTTAAAAAAAAAAAAATTATACCAAAATTTTACTTTTATCGAGGTCATAGTTGACTGTGTGCTTTGTCATCCAAGTAAGCCAACCACACCTCATTTTGAGAGGAAATCTCTATGATGCATCTAAAATTTAATTTTTCGAAGGTGACTTCATAGAAAACTAATTCCTTAGGAATGGGGCCCACACCCCTCTTGGGTGTACTATGGAATGAATTAATAAAATTAATTTCTTTCTAAGGGTTTGAAATATGCTCTTTTAGGGCCTCCTGTTGACCAAAAATTCCTCATCTATATTTTCCCACTCATGGATTAATAAAAAAAAAATGATATCAAATGAAGACAATTGTTGAACTATTATAAATCCATTATGTATCCCTTGGTCTCATCTTCGCCACACATTATTCAAATTCAAAATCCAAGTTCGTACGCTTAAGATATCAATGTTTTAATCAAACTAGCAAAAAGCGCTTCTTTCACGTGGAACAAATCCAATTTTTTTGGAATTACAATTTTTTGGAACTATGTCTATTTTATCAGATTATTTCATGAAATGAACCATGTAAAATCTTGTGCTATAAACCACAAAAATCTGGTGGAATACACCATATAAAATCTTGTGGATATACCACGTAAATATTGAAAATTTTCCCATTCCCCTCACTTCTCTTACTTCTCCAACCCACCATACTCCCTCATCTCCTTATCTCTCCACCCATCTTATCCCTTCCCTCATTCTACACTTAACATTATCTTGCATACTCTTCGGCGGGGAGGACTCACTCACTCCCTCACTTCCTCACTCCCCAACCCAACTCCGCTCCTACCCATTTCCCTTCCCCCTTATCTCCCCTTCATTCCATACTTAAAACCTTTTTTGTTACTCTTCAAGGGGCGGACATTACCCCCACCCCCAACTCCCCCTCTTACCTTTCTCACTCTTCACCCTAGAATATTCTACCTCCGTTACCAACAAATTACCCCACCCCCTAACTTCCTCTACCCATAAATTACCCCCTTCCCTAACTACCCACTCCCTCTATCCTCTCACGAATCCTTACCCATACTTAATCATTATTCCAAAGTCTTCACCTTTAAATCATTAACCAATGAGAATTCTCCATTCTCAACCAATAATATTGTTCCACATGGAAACCTGTGAAGAGATTACATGTGGAATCATATTAGTGGTGACACGTGGTGAAAATTAAGCGGCTGACTTATATGTTGACCGGGCATAGGTGGATTTTGACTTGCCGTGCAAAATTTTATTTTATTAATCAATTTTCTAAGGGATGTTGAGCTCTCAAAGCTCAATATCTTCTCTTATGTTCCTTACTAAGTGTATGAAACACTTAATATTATATACCTTAAGACTCTTAATATCCCAATGCATGTGGGATTAACCTTTTTGAAGAAAAATTTGAATTCATAAGAGGAAAAAAAAAAAAAAATTCAATCCAAGGGCCAAGATTTCCCCAAGATATCTGATCGACAATCCTTGAGTCACGAACTTTTGAAGACCATAAATTGGTGCAAATGTTATACCATTGGAAAGGTATTTTGACGAATAAGACAAATTTACATGTTTCAAGGGTTGAAATTAGCCACATTTTTCTCAGAAATTAAAAGAACAGTCAACGTGTTTTCTGCAGAGCCTATTTGACAACTCAACTTCATGAGGTCATATCTTGAGATCTGGGAGTCATATTTGGGAAAAATTTATATTGTAGGAAAGATAATATGATGAAGATAACATAGGAATTGGTTTCCATGGTTTAAAAATTGATTTTCATTTCCATGAAATTAAAACACAGTCTCCCTCTTTAAAAGGGAAATTAATTAAATTATGAAAATAAAAGTTTATTTAAAAACATTTATTAAAAAAGGAAAGGGACCCATTTGAGTGATATTGATGATGTAAGTTCATTAATGAGAAATTAATTAAAGTTAATATTTCTATAAGAATTGTACGTTAAATTCAAGAAAGTAAAAGCCCTAACCGCTCAAGTAGTTAGAAAATCAAATTTTAAAAAGAGAAGAAGGGCTTCATCAAGGGTTCCACAATCAGAATTAATCAGAGGGGCAGGGTAGAAGATCAAAAGAAAAAGGTACAACCATAATATGCAATGAAGCTTCTGATCAACGAAGAAAAATCTCTATCTTCTCCACTCTTTTTCTTCTTCTACACATATTTCTCATGGCTTCATTTTTGTATTTATGAACCAGTCATGGGGTTGAGTCTTTAATGTTCTTCTTATATTCTTCAAAAGACTTTTCTTGTATGATCATGGAGTATTTACAGTCATATATATGACTATAAGATATTTTTTAATGAAGAACATATTTCATGAATAAAACTCCACAAAGAATTACTTTGGGGTTGATTTCAATTGTACCTTGTAACTTTGAGTCTTGAGAATGAGATATTTGAAATTGACTTATCAAATTCTCTTTTGTTATAATTGTTACACTCTTTTAAAATATTTTTAGATAATCAAATTATTCTCTCCTATTTCTCGTGAAGAATATATGGATGCATCTGTATGTGATTAAGATTATTATATATTTGATGTTGAGCACAAAGATATTCTGATATAGAATCCCTCCTTCAATATTTTTATCGTTAAAATACTTCTTTTTGTATATAAAGATTAGAATAGGTTATTGAAGAACCATTTTATTAATAAATTTAGCAATAAAGATCTATGGTTTGTTACCTAAGCATTCTCCTAATCCAAGATATTCAAGATATATCTTTTAGCCAAAGAGGAGTACCACCTCTATAAAAAATCAGGGGAATTCATATCCTCGTGAGGTTGTCGTTTCGGTCCTAACAAATTCAAACGTCAACACCTCCTTAAAGATCCTAGGTGTTATTCCAATTGCAATCCCTTTTCCTCTAAGGATCTCCTCCAATTCATTCAAAACATCCATCATGGGTCTAAGTGAGCCCATATCCCTGAGTGGAGGAGAGGACATATTTCTATCACCTTTTTTGTGGCAAGGTGCAAGCATTTCTAGGTATTTATAGAGGTGATGATATCCTTTTTAAGGGATGTTCTTGCATATTGGTAGTTTCTGAAAGCCACATAATTGCATTGGATTTCTCTCTTTCTCATACTGGTCAAGTCCTCAGGTGCATCTTTCTCCTCCACCTACCATTTTTTAATCTTTTCCATGCTTAACTGGACTCCATATAGCACTCATTTTTATCCTTGATATTATTTAGGTAGGTGAGGAACTGAATGGTATGACCTTGAAGTTCTTGGAGGTTAGCATACATCAGCGTTTCAACAGTGCTTAGTTCATCTCGTAGTTCAAAAGTGTAATCTTTGAACTTAGTTAGGTTGATCATATATGCCTTATAGTGAGCCACCTCATGATCCAACTCCTTTATTCTTTGTTTGTATCCCTCAATTTCCTTTACCATTATTTTGATGTTGAATTCAAAATATTGGAAGAGGCCCAACCCCTATAGAAGTTGTGGAAATTGGATTAATTCTTGTGTTTTCCATTAGTTGGGTTTTGGTGGTGACCATGAGCTTGGGAACTCTTCGTAGTTTGAAATTTTTGTAGGATTTATTCACCACCCATCCTTTAATTTTGTTGAGCACAAATGCATCCAAAATTGCAACTACATTTTTGAATGAGGACATGTGAATAAGTAGAAAGGAAAATGGATGAGGAAGTTAGGGAATCATAGCCTATGGACATGAGAGCCTCTCATCCTAAAAATTCATGCAGAAACTGAGAACCATCCATCATGGGAGGCCATTTTCCTCTGGGTGAACTCAGCTTTGGAAATTTCATGTCCTCATTTTCAATGTACAAATTTTGGATGCATTCATGTTCAACAAAATGTTATTATGATTGCAACATACAATAGATATGAGAACATGCAGAATGTTGATGGGATACCTAGGTTTGTGTTCTTGGCTCTAGAAATGGCTTGAGTAATTGGAATTGAGTATGGAAGCTCAATTAATTATTTCCCTAGTATTGGTGGTTTGGTAAACCAATGGAACCTAGGACTAATTAAATTGTGTTTCATCTTCTTGACCATACAATCTGCTTATTTATGCAATTGTGATTTTGTATGGAGTTCTCAAATGTTTTGTGGGATACGTACCCAACCTCTTGGCTCTGGAATCCTTTGGATTGATCCACCAACTTTTGAGAAGATTGTGATAATTCAGGGAGAATTGTAGGATCCATTCCTCCTTGAGATCAACAATGGGTTGGGGGGATTTATAGCAAATTTCCAAGGCTATGGGATGGAAGGAAGAAATGGATTTTCCTGAGGTGTCCCTGACCAGCCTATTTTTTATGTTTACTTGGTTGATTAGCCATGAAATGACCTTAGACCAGTAAGACACTATATGCTTGGTTGTGTTTTTGTGTAAACCTAATTTCTTGATCAACTAGTATACAATAGCATATGGATTCACTTCCCCAAGTAGGAGAGGAGGTTCTAGGTAAGTTTCTTATTTAAACATTTGGCACAACTCTCCCCACTTGTATCTAGTGCCTAAATCCATGCTACATAAAGTGTCCCCGTAGAATGGTCCCGGGGTGCCCACATTTGCTTCAAGTTTTGCTAACTCTTTTCCATTTGGGATCACTTTGATAACCGTTTCTTTTTGTTTTCTTTGTCTTTTGGAAGCCATATCTAGATTTGGTGGCTCGTCCATTTCGACAACATAGAAAATTAGTGAGGTTATAAGTAAAATGAAAATAAAATGCCCATTATGTTTAAATATCTCCTCTTAAACAAAAGAAAGAGAATGTGGACTTCTAGAGAAATGTTTTTTTAACATCCATATCTTTTGGTGGTGCACGATTTAGTGATGCTCCAAATGCCCCTATCCCTTGGTTGCTATGGGGAATTACACTTTGTATTTATTTGTTGAGTTTATGAACTAGAAAATGTCCACACTTGGGAATAATTGATAAGGTCTATGAATTAAATGGATCACAAGATATAGTTTGAGCGCATAGATTAATCACGAGAAAACATGTATTGAGAGGGAGATGAGATTTGAGAAATTTGGGCTTGCCAAATTTATCTCATTAGGCAATAAGGTTGATGAACCAAAAAAATAACAAGGAAACCATGCTAGCAATAGCAAGTTGTAGTGACAGCCTCTCAAGATGAGGCATTGAGGTGCTAAAGTACCTTATTCTTCAAGTGGGCTCCATTTGAATACCCTAAAATAGAGTGTGTGCTAGTCCTCATAAAATTTGAAGGTGGGAATTTTGTGATTGTCAATCTTGGAACTTTGATCCCTAACTACCCTTGAAAGTTCATGTGCAAACACTTTTCTCATAGCGAGCGATTAAAAGTGTTTTCTTTGGAAAAATGTTATAAGTGGGATAGTTGTGTCCAAGGTTGCGAGGATATGTTTTGAGTTGCGTTTTTGTTATTGAGTTATGGGGAAAAGGTGGGGGAGATGTATAATATCTCATAGGCTAGGTGCCAAAACAAAATTCTAAAATCTTAATGTTTATCGAAGAGATTGGAAAAAAATCATTTAAATTAAAACAATACCTACCTGGGTAAAGTAAACAATTGACAGTAGGCGATTGGAAGTTGAGTTGACAAGGTGTGCTTCTTTTGTTGATAACCCACTATTGCTCTAATACTCGGTGAAATACAAAGTGAAAGTAAAACCACCATAGTGCCTCTTTTATAGTGTGTGGCATCCTCTTTACTTTTTTTAATGTTGAATCGGTGCGCTTCACAAATTCCAATTTTCATTCCAATGTGGTGTGTCACACATTTGAAAACTTTCCAAAGGTGTGGCATGTCTCTTCGGTATTAGCGTAGTGTCACAAACTTGTTCTCATCATGAAAATAATTCATTATTTCACTTTTATAGAACTTAAGGTTATGCGACATGTGGTGCCTCACAAGGATTTAATCTTGCGCTAACTGTCTTCTCATTTCTTCATGAGGTGAGGTGTGGTGTATCATGAATGAGAAAGTTTTGTAGGTGAGCGACTCATGTATTCTTGTATCACAATCTCACCAACTTTGAAATTTTGTGAAGATGAAAATTTAAATTCAACATTAGATTGTGTTTTTCACTGTATCACATCTTTCACAAACGTGTGGATGTATGACATGTCAAGACTTCATTAAACTTTGATCTCCTTTATCACAACCTTTGAAGGGGAGAAATTTTAAATTCAACATTAGCTTGTGTTTTTCACTGTATCACATCTTTCACAAACGTGTGGACATTTGCATGTTTCGTTTTCGACATATAAGCATTGCCTATTTTGTTTGCAAACTCCGAACAACAATTTTATACTCTAGTTGTTTAGCTTTGCTATAGCCCTGACAATATAAATTTCTCCGGTTTTTGTTAAAAAAACAATTGAATAAATTAATAACAAAGAAAATGAAATGAAAGTGACATGATAACAAATAAAATCATGAAATGAAGACACTAAAAGATTAACAAACACTTCTAATATGTGATGCTATACTAGACCTATGTTTATCAGTTAATAAGTAAAACGATGTGTTCATATTTTTCTATATTCATTATATATCCTTGAACACTATGTCTCAAGTTTTCCAAGTGAATTCATTACAACCAATGGGATCTCGCTGATCCATCTATCTAACACAGAGGCCTCCAATAGCAAAATCTCGAGCTTTGTTACCACTTTCTAACAACCCATCAAAGTGCTACTCTATTTTTTTCTTCTTATAATACTAACAATCTACTTGAAATTTCAGACTTACATAGAACAACAAAATCTGAATATCTAGCAAGAACATGTTACAAGAATTACACCATGAATCCATAAAGAGTAAACACACAACACCATTAAAGAAAGAAAGATAATCAAGAAATTACAACCAATACATAAATATAAAACACATGTAGTCCTTAAGCTTTCTCTATAGTCCAAGTGTTAAGTTGTCAACACTCCAGATCCCAAGAACCAATTTTCAATCAATAAGGGGGGAAATTGTTCCAAAAGGTCAAAATCACACCTAAGGGTTGATTTTCTATCCAACCAATGCAATTATCCCCATAGGGGTTGTGCCTTTAGCAGAGCTCAAGCTCAATGAGGTGAGGAAGATTCAAGGACCAAGAAAATTTTAGAAAATCATACACAATATCTTAATGGCTAATACAATCAAACTCTTAACATATCAGCTTTGGTGTGGTTGAGACACTGTTGGACTTGCAATACCTCCTAATCCCACAGGATTATGGTGTGCAGGGGCCTCATTACTACCTTTAGCCTTGGTGATTGCAACCACACAATACAGTGGTGCCCTTCCCCTTAGCAAAGATCTTACTACCACCTTCAACTTCGATAATCACAACCACACTCAATAATGACATCTTGCTTTGCGAAAAGCTTACTACAACCTTCAACCTATGGTGATTGCAACCACACTCGACATTGGTATCCTGCAATTGGACCCAATACAAAAGGACAAGGAGCTAGACACATTGAGCTTAAGCACCCTTTAATGTTGTAGGCACACTCCCAACCCCTTAGTCTACACATACCAAGTTGGAGCAATCAACAATTATGCTCAACCAAAAACACAAAATCTCAAATCATAATGCAAAATGAAGCTAATTCATAGAACCATTTCCTAATGAGTTTGTCAACCCCAACAATGGGCAAGCAACTTCTTTTGTAATTCCTCTCAATGTAACATTTTCCCAAAATGTGTCTCTTCACCTTCCCCTACTCATGCAAGGGCGAATTTGGGCTTGATGGTGAAATTACAAGTACCAAGAACAAAGTAAAAGTGACTAACAACCATTTTCCCTTCTACCTTTTAATCCAAGTTAACTTTGGAGATCATTTTTCACAACTCTTCCCCTTCCCAAATGTTTTTAAGTTTTATAGTCATCATCATTCTTATTAAGACATGAGTACTCTATTTCCCCATTATCCCCCAAAATCTCAAATCCATCCAAAATACCAATATATATACAACATTATTGTCAATATCAATAATATAAATTATCCCACTTAACAAAGCATTATCATAAATCACATCATAACATAAAGTATCTCAATAACAAAGCATCCACATATGAACACATCTTAACATAAAATATCTAAATAACAAAGCATTATCCTATATCACATCATAACATAAAGTATCTCAATAACAAAGCATCCACGTATGAACACATAACATAAAATATCTAAATAACAATAAAACCTACATATGTATACATCACAACATCATCAAGAAGGTCAGCAATGCTACATAACCCGATCAATATTTAAACTAACTCGTAAAATTAGAAAATACCAATATCCCTCATATAATCAAACCAATTCTCATAGACGCCTAGTTCAATAACAAACAATTATCTCCTAACATCAAAATAAAGATCCTATCATATGGGTGGTTAAACTGTTGCAGGCTTGAAAATTCGTTGTTACGTTGCTGGAATTTTATTGTTTCGGGTTTATAATTTATCGCAGAAAATCGACCCGTACATATGACAAAAACAACGGTATAATTCAGGCCCTAACCATGAAAACATAACGTAGAGAAAGGCAAAATAATGCCCGCGAAACAATAAAAAATATGCCCAGAAAAAGAAGCGAGCAGACCAATCACTAGAGCCCAAGTGCCAGTTGCCTTTGCATTGAAGATGTTTGAACTCGAGTCCTGAATGTCAAAGGTGAAGTTTGATGTTGAGCACACAAAACCAGCTATGGCTGCGATCAAGAAGGAAGGCTCCAAGGTGAACTGGAATACGGTACAAGTCATGCTAGGGCAGAGGTATGTTGGCAAAACGTCTTAGTGTTTTTGAAAACCCCTACTAAACCACTGCACAACTCTTCTTAGAAAACCCACGGAGATAATGTGAAAATATGGGTTTGAAAAAGCAAAACATGAAATTAAAAGTGTCTCGAGTCAAACGGATCAAATGGTTTTCTCAAATACAAGCCAAACCTAGTCAAACCAGTAGAACCGGAGATAACTCATGGACCAGTTCTGGTCGATTCCCAGCTCAACTGACTCATTTTTGTGTAGGGTCAAAGTAGACTTGCAGATTTCAAGTCAAACCCAGTTAGGTTAGTTAACTATCATATACACATAGGAAGAGTTGGCCTCATCATTATTGCATATTCGTGCATTAACGCTCAGAGACTATACACTGATCGAGATCGATCAAACAAAACAACGATTAAAAACTTCTTAGAGATCTCAGCTTCGGGCAGGGGAGATGGAGCAGGACGGAGGACAGATTGATAAGGAGCAGGGTGGGTATGAGTTCCCGAAAAGCCCTCTCTCCTTGGAAATTTTTTAAAATTTTGTTTCAAAATATGGTTTTATAATTTATCATGATTAATGAGATTTTTGACCATCAAATTTATTAAAAAAAAAAAAAACCTTATAACTAGATTCGAAATAACTTTTACATATTATTTCCAAAAAGCTTTACTCCACCATACTTATTAATTATAATTTATTCCTATATATATGGTCAGAAAAACATCTCCCCCACCATGGACAGTAGAATATTCCTCCACCTTCAAAAATCGACTTATTTTCCTTCAAGCATTAAACCCCTACACCAAGCAAGAAGGCACTAGTAATGAAAAAATAGTTAATTCTTTATATATTTGAATTAAAGGATGATGCTACCGATTGTTCATCAATTAATGATGGTTCCATCGTTAATTCCTGAAATTTACACTTACATGTAAAGAGTAAGACTGTCAACTGAATTTGGTTTGTTTCAACAAATAAATCTTGTATCATGTGTATTCATACTATATTTTAATTTTTAAGTTAAAAAAAATTATTGGTCCCTTGAATTATACTACTTTTTCCTGACCGGCACTTTTAATCTATCTGTGCATCTTAGGCCAAAATTAAAAATTTCCCATTACAAAAAGTTGGGAGATAAGATCCAAATGCTGATAACTTGAAACCTTGCAATATGATTTTGGAACAGTTATAGAACCTGGCATGATCTTGAAGAAAAGGATTCGGTCCGAGGTGTGCATGAATTACCTTCTCGACATTTCCAGTTTTATCAGAGAAAATCAATTTTTCAAACTAAATTTTTTCAGATCATCAACTTGGCATTTCGTACGGGGTTATACGACTTTGCTAGAATCAGAATCACAGGAAAGGATGTGTCCAGACAACATTGTTATTGAAAGAAATATCCAGCAGTGGACTCACTCAAACTAAAATTGTAACAATACTGAGTAGCTTGATCGGGTCTTGTATTACAATGCTGTAATCCCATCCTCAATAACGATGTGGCACTAAAAAAGAAAAGTCAAGACGGGGTTTCAGGTGATATATCTGCTGAGAAAATTCACGATCTTAAAATTTTGTCGAAGGCCTAGATTTCATTATTATGCAAGCCTCTGACTCGTACAATTCCAATAAAGCAATAGTGCTTTTGTACAGGTTCCTTACAAATTACATTGTGCCCCACAAGCAAAAGCATATGCACAATATGGTTTCTCTCCAATGCAACGCATATTCTCTCGTACTAAGGAACAATGATTTCTCCCAGATGTATTTTGATGCTGCAAGTTGGAAAGCGAAAACAACAGACTCATTCATGGCCCGAAGGTCCCACTCACATAGGGAACAGGCACATTCGCTTTAAAATAAATATAAAAACTTTCGTAACATCATGTGGAAATATCATGCTCTGATCAGCTTTCTTTTGCACATGGCAGGCAGTCTTTAGAGGAAATACATGTACAATGTGGCAATCTTGTGAAATAAAATATACAAGGATAATATACAACGCTTGCTTCTGCTCTCATAGGGGTAAGCCAGCATAGATTTGCTTCATCTCTAATGTAATGGGATCTCGCAAAAATCATTTGGCAATATAAAGGCTTGGATTGCCAAATATACTCCCCACAACGATTTGAAAAGTCATTATAATATTTTGGCCTCTTCCATAGATTTCAAATCCATTTTGAAAGTCAAAATCATCAACATTATGTACAAGCACTACCAAGATCAAGAATTATCAGCACGAAAGAAGAGTGCACACACAACACTCCCTTTTCAATGTTTTCTTCACCGTGCTATATTCAGTCCATACAATGCTGAAAGGATTCGTCCGTGTCTGATGCATTGAAGCTTTCAGCCAACTTTTTAACTGCAAGCACTAAAGCATACAATTTACATGAGTGAACAACTTGCATTGCATTTATCCCCTACATGGAAGTGATCTTTGAAGTAGTACAGCAACATCACTAGCTTAAAATCATGACTGCTAACCTTTGAACTTTCTTCATCCAAAATATCACTGCGAGCAAGAAGAATAAATGCCTCAACGTTATTCTGCAAAGGGGCACAAAAAGAATGATGATTACACTGAAATTTTTTAAGCATATGAATGAACAATTCAAAACAAACAAATATAAAACATGGATAAGAGATTTTACCCGCTTGTAGTTCATTAGATGGCAATTACTCCATGAGCATACTCAGAGAATCCCTAATGGATTGCAAGCCGAACATCTTACATTCCAATTTCCTAGCTGTACCGTTGTTCAGTGATGGAAATTTAACTTTACACTCTGAGAGTTTGCAAGGATTGATGACGAACATTACCATATTTTACCTTGGTAATCTCAGTCTTCACCACAAGGGTTTCCAGGGTTTGATAATGTAATCCCTTGCTCGTTGAGAAAAGAACAGGCTTAGAATTGAGAGGTAAAAACTTATCAAAGCACTGATGCCAAATGCAGACAGAGACAGAAAACTTTCATCTTGCATTTGCCGGGTACCAGAGGCCACTGGCAAGTTTGATGAGCAATCGTGCAGAGCATCATTGCATAAACCCGGATTACCTAGAAACGCATCAGGAAATCTAGTCAACCGCTGGGCTTGAGGAATAGATCCAGAGAATGCATTATAAGACAAGTTCAAATCCATTAACAACGAAAGGTTGCCGAGCTCAACTGGTATTTGTCCCGTTAGAGAGTTGTGTGAAAGATCAAGTGATTCCAATGAGGTGACATTCCCAAGACTGCTAGGAATTGGACCTGTTAACGCATTATATGAAAAGTTGAGATATTGCAAACCCTTCAGCCCGTTCAGATCACAAGGTATTCTCCCAGACAGTTCATTATCGGAAAGATCAATGCTCACAGTCACATGAAGCGAATAATATAAACTAAGCTGGTTGGCATTCAATGCAACAGTCACAGTTTCTGAATAAAATCCACCTGTGTTTGCCCCGGTATGCTCGATCTCCTGATCAGCCTGCAGATGAACATCTTGGGGAATTGAGCCCGAGAAGTTGTTGCTGGAGAGATCAAGCATATGCAAGGATTCAAAACCTAGAATCCAGTCCGGAAGAGGCCCTTGGAAATAATTATGGCCGAGATTGAGCACACGGAGCTCTATCCATTTAGAGATTGCATCCGGCAGACGCCCTTCTAAATTATTCCAGCTCAAATCCACCACTTCCAACTTGGTGCATCCTGCCAGAGGCAGGGGAATTTCTCCTGACAGATGGTTGTGACTAATATCCAAAATCCTCAGTGTTGCCAATGCTCCAAGCTCAGGGTGAATTGCCCCAGAAATGTTATTGTGACGCAGCTTGATTTCCAGAAGCTGAAAGCACTCTACCAACGATACTGGCAGGGACCCAGATAAATAATTGTAAGACAAATCTATAGCCTGCAGATACATCATATCACCAAGCGAATCAGGCAATTCCCCTGTTAATCCATTCTTTGATAGGAACAGGGCTTGTAGTAACTTAAGCTTATTAATTTCTGCTGGAAGTTTCCCTGTGAACTGATTATTTGAGAGATCAAGCAGAACCAGCCCTCTTGTATCTGATGTCTGTGCAATACGGCGGGGAATTCTACCGGGAAGATTATTGGAATGCAAGTCCAAGGTCAGCAGCTTATCAGAAAACACAAGGGTGGGCGGCAGCTCCATGTTGAAGCTATTGCATGACAAATTGAGCTCTGAGAGGACCGACAAACTGGAGATGCAAGAGGGAATACCTCCTGTGAGAGAATTGTTGGAGAGGTTTAGTGTTACCAGGCTTTTGGCAGCGCCAGTAAAGCATGGCAGGGTTCCAGACAGTCTGTTTGAATGTAGCTTCAATGAGACTAGAGGAAATCCCCATTCTGGTATCATACCTTGTAAATTGTTGCCAGAAAGATCAAGGTCGACCAGATTTGGGAGTTTTGCGATGGAAAGTGGGATTTCCCCACCAAGAATATTGTTCTGGAGATGCAAATCCTTCAAATTTACCAGATTGCCAATCCAGTCGGGTATTACGCCCTCCAAACTGATACCAGCCATGTACCAGAAGGTAAGGTTGAGCAGTTTCGAGTACGAAGGCGGTATTTCCCCCGTGAATTCATTCAGTGAAAGAGACAAGAATGTGAGCTTTGTGAGCTTACCAATCCATCCCGGTATATCGCCGCCCAACTTCCGGTTTCCGGCCAGTGACAGCTTTTCCAGGTTCCCCAGAGCCGAGAGCGCGGCTGGAACGGTGCCGGCGAGCTGATTTTGCTGAAGATATAGACTGTCTAATAAGCTCAGGCTTCCAAGAGAGGCAGGAATCGAACCTGCGATCTGGTTTCCACAAAGTGAAAGAGTTCGCAGGGACGATAGCTCGCCGATGCAATGGGGAATGACGCCGCTAATATTATTCTCCCGCAAGTCCAGAGTCTGGAGCATCGTGAGCCTGCAAATTTTGTCAGGAATTGAACCTGCGAGTTGCATTGAGCCTAAATTTAGTATAATAACGCGACCCGATTGAGAATCGCAGGCTACTCCCCTCCATTGGCTGCATTCTTCACCCTTCCAGTCGTCCAGCTGCCCCTTGGGAACTTTGAGCGCTTGCTTGAAGCTTAACAGCGCCTGCCTATCCCCGGAATGGAAATCGCCGCCGCCTCCGCCTCCGGAAACGCTGAAAATTATGGCATGCAGGAGCAATCGTAGCGCTAATTTATAAAAAGAATCGCTAAAATGCATCAACGTCGGGAGGTTCCTGCCTGGGATTTGAACCGTGTCCCATAAGGTGCGAGCGCCTTCCATAAACACACAACCCTTTTTTATGCTTCTTTCCTCTTCCTTCCCGCCCTTCAAGATGCTCCAGTCTTCTTTATGGCTCTTCAATTCCCCAACTGTTCAAAGCCTTGTGCTCCTTCCCCAAAATCTCCTGCTTATAAAGATGACGAGATTTTAGCAGCCTGCAGCCATCAGAATTTGAGGGTTTTATGCCCTTACCCGCTGTATTTCCATCTTATTTGCTGATGAAATTGTCAACGCTTACTGTCCTTTGTTACCGGGTTTTCTGCTTCTTGTTTTCGGCATCGAAATACAGTAAAGGACAAGCACAGACACAAATTCCAGCTTGTGCTAACTTGAAATGCTTCTGATTTCCTTCAAATGCTCGAAATCTAAAGCCGTCCAAGTCGCATAGTTTCCTGCTCGCATTCAAAATAAATTCAAAAACCATGAAAATATACAAACGAAAGGAAATTCGCAGGAAAAAACGAAATACTAGGTTTCAAAGATGGAGAAAATTACACGGAGCCACAAATGGTTGATATCGGTCACCAATCAAAGACTCATACGTTTACCCTGTACGAGCTGAGCTGCATTTACCAGGTTTTGCTTTGAAAGCGACACTGCAAGAAGCCGCATTTTTTATTAATTTGGTGAGGTGAGCCATTAAAGGGCATTGAGTGTTGCTGATGCAGCATTCAATCCTCCGACGAGTAGCGTTGTGCCTGGAATGCAACAAATATTCCACTACTTTATCTAATAATGATTACTGTTCTGGGAGGGAGAAGCAGAATGCACCTCAAGAATGGAGTCGGTCCAGGCAAAACATTCATTCCACCTCCGGCAACAGCACCAGGCGAAAGACCAGAAAAGAGGACTGGACTGGACTGTCGATTCCCAATAATATAAATATATTATTCATCCTATCCCATTATATTCTTTTTCTCTCCAATCACCAAATAAAGATGAATGCTTTCACCACCCCAAAGACAAAAAGAAAGTTAAAAGATAAAATATCAGAAAAAGAAAAAGTGTGGTCCCCACCCCATTTGCATCATTACCATCGATCCATCATTATCATTATTGTTTTTATTATATATGATCATATTTTTTAAAAATATGATAGGTCTAATAAAGTTTCCTTTTTTTAAAAAGGAGATTAAATTGTAATGGGATAATTTCTATAAACTTAAGTTTGAATGTTAGGCAATAGTCTTAGTCATGAACCTAAGGAAAATTAGTTTTTTTTTTACTGTTAGATTAAAAGATTAGGTTTGTTTGAAAATAATAATTAGATTGGAAATGTTTTAAAATTTTAAAATAATATTTAAAATTATTTTTATTGATTAAGGACTCCCGCTTCTTTAAATGTAAAAAAACAAATTAACCACCAAAAAAGTATTGGATAGTTGTGAAAATATGATCTCTTAGTAATTATCAATAAATCATTTCACATAATATGATTTTCCTTTTTAAAAAAACAATAATTTGAACTGATTAGGTTTGTATATATTCAGAGTATATTAACCAGCATCTATTTTACATAATTAGTCACTTTTTTTTCCAATAGAAAAATTGCACTTTATATTTATATAGAAATGAGTCTAAAGAGAATCCATGGAAACCAATTCCATCGAGAAAACAGAAAGGGTAATAGTCCCCATTACATAGCATAATCCACGGAGATAGACTGATCATCCATGAAGCAGCAGCAAAAAAAACCTCTCATCAACCACCAAGTGCTATCTAGACATCTGACAAAACCCATAACAGAGGACAGACAAAAAGGAGATATGATAGTACCCTGTCCAACAAATAGCAAGCACCGAGCAAAACAAAAACTCAAAATTGATCAACTAGTAAAGGTCGAGTGATAATTGAGGACTTTCATGTTCCTCAACACACTGATAATAGTAGATCTTCCCAGGATTCTTGAGTAAAGCATGCTTGGAGAGATTGTCTGCCACTTCATTATCTTCTCTGTAAACATGGGCAAAAGAGATATTGTGAAAAAGTTTGGTTAATCTCCTTAGTCTTTGTTTCCAGCAATCCAAAGAAACAACCTGAAGACGACCTTTGTCCTTCAACCAGTCAATGATGACCTTGGAGTCGCCTTGAACATGAATAGCTTGAATGGATAGTCGAGAAGCCAAAGTGAGAAGTGCCCAAGCTCCCAACAATTATGCCCTGGTGTTCATACCCTGCCCACAGTTGAGCAACCATTTGTAGCAACACTGCTCATTTACCTTAATGATGCCTCCTGCTCCACTGTTCTGACCCGAGGACGTCGTCGCCCCATCAAACCAACCAATCACCCCACCCATTAACTGGCAGGATCACCCCTTTCTCTGAACAACAGTCATTGGCTTCTCTATGTGGTCCCTCATGGCAGCTAATACCTGGTGCACCACCCTCTGAATAGTGGGATGACGATCTTCAAAAATCATTGAGTTCCTTTCTTGCCAAATAAACCAGCAGATATATGTCGGCAGAGTTGAAAGTAGGAAGTTTTGTTTACACCACAAATTTAAACAATCCAATAATGTGTTACACGTCCAAGTGCCCAAGAAGTTTTTATATAATTTTATCTTTCTCCAAACAACCGATGTGAAATCGCACTCAACCAACAAATGTTGAGTATTCTCACATTCCTTTTTGCAAAGGATACAGTAGCTAGGACCAATGAAACCTCTTCGTGGAACAACATCCCAAGAAAGAATTATGTTCTCAACCGCCAACCAAACAAAGATTTTGATTTTTAGGGAACAGTCTCAGGCTCAAAGTGCCTTTCTCCAGCCGCGAATGGTGTGGA
>ML799336.1:129529-139641 GCA_009831015.1 Picea engelmannii
ATTTTAATAAATAAGACCAGGACTGTGATCCCTTAGTCTCTGAAGTGTTGATAGTACAAAACCATCTCTCCACTGATACGAAAGGTAGATATTTGATTTTATAACCCGGTGCCATAACCCATCTTGCATCAACGCCCTCCAAAGGGTATTGGCTGCCATTGCTTTGCTGAAACAGAGTAGGTTCCTCAATCCCCAAATTATTTTTGGTGGGCAATATACTGCCAGTTGCAAAGGTGGGAGCTCTTTTTCTTCTTGCAACCCGGCCAAAGGAAGCCAAAAATAAGTTGACGGATCCTTTGAAGAATCGTGGCTGACATGTTTGACAAAGCCAACCAATACACCGATTGACTTTCAAGGACAACTTTTATCAACACTAAACGTCCCCCAATAAACAACCACCGATTGCACCAATGTCTAGTCCTCTTTTCATATTTATCTAATAGCCAAACCCAATCATCAGTTTTGTACCTGCCAATCTTCAAAAAGTATCCAAGATACCTAAACCCTTCCGACAGATCTTGAAATTGGTAATGAAAAAAAGATTTTAAAACATCTTGAACCTGTTGTCTCACACGGAACTGAAGGAAAGTGGTTTTTTGTGCAGTAATTTGAAGGTCGGATGCACTACAAAACAATGTCAAAACTTTGCTAATCTCCTTCCATTCCTCAATGGAATCTTTTGTTGTGATTAGAACATCATCTACAAACAATAGATGTAAGATCTTTAATAACCTTGACACTTTAATACCAGTCAGTAATCCTTCCACTTGACTTCTATTAAGAGCCAGGCTCAGGCCTTCCATAATCAAGATAAATAACAAGGGTGACAGTGGGCAGCCCTGTCTAAGCCCCCTTCCACTGTGAAAGAAATCTGAGGGCTCACCATTGATTAAAACCGCAAAAGTCACAAATGAAATACATCCCATAATCCATTTTGTCATCGGCAAGCCAAAACCACATTGGAGCAAAACCAGTCTGAGAAAATCGCAACTAATACAATCATACGCTTTTTTAAAATCAATCTTAATTATTAAAGCCTGAAGCTTTTTTTCTCTGATGCTATGAAGACACTGTTGGGCAGTTCCAATTGTATCTATGATCTGTCTTCCTTTCAAGAATCCAAACTGCTCCTCTGATAGTGTGCGCGACAGAATTGGTTTGATTCTTTTAGCAATAATTTTTGTTATAATATTGTAGCAGAGATTGCATAATGCAATCGGGTGGAAGTCACCAAAAGTAGCAGGACCATTTATCTTGGGTATAAGCGCAATAAAAGTCGAATTAAGAGTCCTATTAACCTCTCCCTTAAGGCGTGCTTCTTCAATAGCTTCCAACAAGTCTTTAGCTACCAAATCATAAAAAGAAATGTAAAATTCAACAGTCCACTCGTCTGGGCCCGAGATTTTTTCTTTGGTCATGCCTTTTAGTACTTCAAACACTTCCTCTTTTGAAACAACATTTTCTAATTCGCCACTTAATCGAAGGTATGAAGGGTTGAGCATCATGCCCTGATGCTATGCATTTTTCCAAATTTGAACGTTAAAAAGAGTTGAATTCTTTTACAATTCAACCATTTTAAATTTGAATGGTTTTTCCTTTTATCATGACGTTGCCACATATTTAAGCAAAACTTGCAATGTGGAACCATTATCTTGAATGAGAATTTGTCCATTTTAATTAAGGATATTTTTTTTTCAAGGATTTTCATTAGGATGAAAATAATTCTAATTATTTTTAAATATAAGATAATAAATTTGTTTTAAGTGAAAGGAGAAAATTTCAGCTCAAAAGAGAAAGTTATTATTATTATTATTATTTTAAATTAAAAATTTAATCATTTTAATTGTTAAATTAAAAATTTAGTATTTAAAATTTTATATTCTAAATTTTACATTTCAAGTCTTAGTCAAAGAGTTATCTATTTAATGTTTTGAAAATAAATAATTTAATCATTTTAAATTCTATAGTCTACATTCATTTCCAAAACTAACACTCCTATCACTTTGATGTGAGGACTTCAAATAAGATGCAAGAACTTCATTAATTGGAAAATGAAAATGAAATATGGAGTGAAAATAAATTTCAATTAATTTGGTGATACATCGCATCCACATCCACACGCCTACTCCAACTAAAAAGAAGGTTAAAGTTTGAACAAGTTTTATGGGTATTATTTGGGGTTTCCAGATTTGGCCCCAAGTTTGGATTACAACTTTGTTGAAACAAACAACTTTGTGGAAAAAAGGCGAAGCTTCATTGCACGGAGGATAGCGCTTCACAATTTATTTAAATTACCATGTGACATCATTTATATTATGGTGTATCCCCACACAACTTTATGATATTTAACATAATCCGTTCGTTGTATGATATTTAACCAAACTAAATAAATAAGGAGGGAGGGAGTAAAATATTTTTTTGTGAAATGACAAGTGGCCTGATAAACCTCAACTTCCTTAGCTTTGCCTTTAGAAATGCCAATAATATGTCAAGTTGCAAAAGTCTTTATATTAAATATTTGGATGAGTGTCGGTGTAGATAAAGCCAACATTCAGCTTTGGTAAGCCTAAAAGATGAAATAGGGTGAAATTGTCATTTTCAGAGTTTTTATAATTTTCCATCCCAACATAGAGTTATTTCCATCCCAACAGTAGTTATGAAATAGGCAGCATGTGCGGGAGGCGTCCCACCATTTGATATGAAAAGGAAAAAGAGGGTGGCGCGCTTCATCAATCCCGAGGTTTGCATAGTTACTCCATCCATGAATCTCCATCTCATTTTTACCGCGCAGAATTACCGAGTTTCCAAAAGAGCGCTACTAGCAGTACGATCTGACGGGGAAAGTGTTTTTTCTCTTTCCCGTTAGCTTTTGGTCTCGAAACGCATCTAAGTAGGGATAGATTTGGTCTCATTCCGAGCGCTAGTTCGAATCCCTTGGAGTGTCACATGATGGATGGCTCTGTCGGAAATGCACGCTTTCGTGTCATAGCGCGGACAACGACCGGTCACGCCTTCGAACTGCAGGGCCTACGTAAGCCGCTCAGCTTTATATGCTTTTGTGCGACAGTAATCAGGATAGCTTAGCTTTCTGCATTTTGGCCCAATATGGACGCAATTTTAATGTGGAGCTGACAGTAGGGAATTTATTAGCTAAAGGCCAAGTTTGTGCAGGTAGACTCAATTAATTTGTCAGGATATTTTTACTCTCTTCTTCGCTCATTTTTTCGAGTCCACTCCACATATGGTTGGTAAAGAATCCCAACACGTTATTTCTCCTCCTCGCGTGGCTAACGAACTCGTGGACACACAGCAAGTGATATATTGACTCTATGTATATGTATTTAGTAATGTGCTATTCCTCTCTTAGTTTTTTAACAGTTACAATGTATAAGAAATTAAAGATATTGGTAGACATGGATGTTGCAATTTCGATTGCGGATGGAGTGATCAACAAGGTTTTGTTGTCTTTCTGTCAAGACACCATTGTGATCGAGGCGGTTTAGGGGAAATAAGACACCACTGTGATCGAGGCGATTTAGGGGAAATGAGAGAGGTTCTTTGTGGCCTGCGCGGGCCTTATGGCTGTTCACTGCATAGATCAAGGACACTTCTCTTCTACATTATCTAATGTCAAATTTGTTGCTAAAGTTCTAAAATTGACAAAATGATGTTCAAGTCAGGGAACAGACCATCTCCAGATGATTCTCTTGTGTAACGCAGTGAGAAAGAAGATCTGCTCAGTTGGACGTGTTTGTGGCTGAGCACAAGGTGAACGTGTCAAATCTCAATTTGTTGGGTGCATTGTTATGAAAACAAAAATGAAGATGATGTATTAGCCTCCTCTGAGCAGAAGAGTTGATGAGAAACTCCAGATGACTCTCATGTCTAATGCAATGGGAAATAAGATATGTTGAGTGGACGTGTCTGTGGATGAGCACAGGTGAACGTGATCCTAGTGGTTGAGCACTAGTGAAGAAGTGATTCTTTTGTGTAATGCAGTGAGATAGAGATATGGACATCCCTATGGATGTGCCTCTAGTGGATGAGCACTAGTGGGTGTACAAGATCCCTTGCTATATTGTTCAAGAGTCAAACCTGCCCTGTAACCCTAATTGTAATGTAAATGGTACAGGTCGGCCCCACCTTAATGTAATTGTTAAATAATGTAAAAGATAATTAATTTGGTCAATGTTAATTATATTATGAGATAGAGAGGTCAGTCATGTTGTGCCAATAGACACTTATGTTGTCAAGTTTTGTTTAGTATAAGTAAATGTAAATTCCCCATTGAGCAAACACATATTTTGTGTGAGTTTGGAAATTTCAGCAAGTACTCCTTCTTGGAAAAGGTGTGCACCTCTCTTGGGCGCTAGTCTTCTAGGGTTTGAGCACCCTTTTGTGTGCTAGGTTTCATTGGTGGTGAAGGTCTTTCTCTTGAAGAATATAACAAAGGATTTTGGCTGGGTTTTCTTCCCTTGTTGAGAAGGGTTTCTTAGGATACTTCTTGTGTTCTTGTGCATGGTGTTTCTTCTTGTGATCTTGGTTGCTGCAACATTATTGGTTATGGTTAAGTTAAATGCTAAAATGGAATGAACTTCATGCTTAACCTTACTTATTGAAAAATCAACATGGTATCAGAGCATAGGTCTTGAAGAACCCATTGCACAAACAACTTTCATCCATCCTCTCTCTCTTCTGCAGAAAGAGTATGACCCTCCTAGGGTTCCCAGAAAATCCGTACGACTTACTCTTCTGAAGGTTTTCAGCACTTGGCACTTGGACATTGGGGCTAAAAAGGGCATAGGAGTGTACGGCCTCCTTCAGCACACCTCTAGCAAGCTTTAGATCAAAATTCTGAGCATTTTGAAAATTTGGCCCTAGGGTTTCTAGAGTTTCGCTAATTTCTGCAGAAATTTCAGTATTAGGGTTTCTGCAACTCATTGAAGGAGCTCTTCAGCTCACCAGTGTTCTCCTATCTTTCAAAGGCTTATTGTTGGCAGTCATAAGTCCAACAAAACCTAAAAGTGCTAGCCTAGCCTAACCGTTAGGTTTTCTAGCCCAGTTGACAAAGGGTTGTGAAGAATCTAAAATTATGATGAACAAAAACTATGATGGAAGATAAGTTTGATGGATCAAGCAACTTCAAGTTCCTAGAAGTCAAGACTTCAAAGGAAGACTTATTGTGGGTGATACGAAAAGGTGTCACTGTGACATACCTCCTTCATGAAGATGTCAGAGGACAAAGATCAACCATGTGCCATTGGATAAATCATATCATCACCCTCAGGTATGCACTTGTATATATATTATTTGTATCATTGTCATGAGGGTAATTGCAGGACGAAGGAACCTTTTGTTGAAGTCTTGGATCCAGACGGATCTCAGTGCATTCAGAGGAACAACACACTAGAAGTGATGACTCCAGGTTTGATTATTGTAATTGTCATTCCTCTAACCTATATTTCTAAAGGTTGTTACATTACAAGTAGGTGTTGTAGTTGTGACAACAATCCTTAAATTGTTTTAATTCTAGAGATGTACTCATTATTCTCCTTTAGGAGATATTCTTGTTTTGGTTCCTCTTGTTTTCTTGTTCCATACAGGTTAAGAACAAAGGAATATGCTTATCCTTCAGAGGGAGTCACTTGACTTAGAGGGAGTCAAAACTATTTGAGAAAGAGGAAGAATAGAACCATCCTTGAGAAAATCAATGCAATAATGCATGATCAGAATCTTTCTATGATTCCAGGGGTAGAAGCATGCATGCCACAGAGTATGTTCAGAACAAGAGGCTTCACCAGACTTTGAAAAACATAACTCCCAAAATCTTCACGAGAGTGAAGCCTGAGATTGAACACTTCAGGATATTTGGGTGCCCAGTGTATTTGCATGTACCCAAAGAGAAGAAGTCCAATCTAGACCCTTCAGAGAGAAATGATACATCTATGGGATAAATACTATATCATCGAAGACATTCCAGAGCTACATCCCTAGTCAGAGACAGATTGAGACAAGCTGAGATGTTGTCCTTGAAGAAGAGATAGTCTTTCAAAGATCCAAAGAATCTCAGATGGAGATTGACAGTGAGACAATACCTTCTCCCCCTTCAACATTTCAGAGGGAGACAAAAATTATTCCAGTTGCTCCAGTTGATATGTCCAAGAGATATTGCAGTAGGGCATAAAAGGCCTTCCTAGGCTCACTTTGCAGGAGTCAAAGAAACATACAAGCCGCTCAAGGCACATCCCGAGAAATCAAAAGAGATTTTCAAGCTATCCTCCAGTCATGAGCCACTTCATTAATTTTGAGCCTCCTTGTCTTGGAAAAGGAACAGGAGAACAGGTATGGCAAGATGCCATAACAAAAGAATACCAGTATATCTTAAAAGAATGATGCTCAAGATATTGTTCAGAGACCATAAGGGAATTATGTGGTAACTTCCAAGTAGATCTATAAGATCAAACATGCAACTGATGGAAGTGTCGAGAAATACAAAGCAAGATCTATAGCCAAAGGATTCTCACAAACAAAGGGAATTGTCTATGATAAGACACTTGATCCATGTTGGTGACGAGAGCTTGATTTTGATGACTTATTCAGAAAGCCTTGTTGGATACAAGTTAGCTTTGACTTTTGATTTCGAGATGAAGGATATGAGTATGATGTACTACTTCTTGGACAAGAAGTATGACAGAGGACCGATGAGATTTTCCTGAGTCAAGGAAAATATACAGTGAGAATATTAAAGAAGTTCAGTATGACAGAATGCAAAATCACCGTGATGGATTTGAAGAGAATGAATGATGATGATTCAGACGAGATTGATCCACAACTGATTGGATCATTGATGTATCTGGTTAACACTAGATCAAAGTCATGCTATACAGTGAATGTACTTAGTCAATCCATGAGTCAACCGATATAGACTCACTGGATAGCAATAAAGCATGTATTGAGATATATATGAAGCACAATTGGATATGGCCTGAGATATGCCTCCAGTGTGAACTTGAGTTTGCAGGATATGCCAATACAGATTGAGCAGAGAGTATAGTGGACTGGAAGAGCACATCTGGTTGTTATCTTAACGTGAATTTTGCCATGATTTCTTGATGCAATAGGAAACAAAACTCTGTGGCCTTGAGTACCACAGAAGCAGAGTATATAGTATCAAATATGAGAAGCCATATGGCTTCACAAGCTTCTTATAGATTTAATTGACCATGAGATGGATCCTATGATGACAACCAAGAGCCGTGTGTAAAGCTCTTTGAGAACCCAGTGTTTCCCGATGGATCGAAACACGATGAGATGAAATATCCTTATATCAGAGATATGATGCAAAGGAAAATAGTACACATGCATTATCTACCTACACATGAGCAGATTGCAGACATCTTCACCAAATTAACTTGGTGAAGAATACCTCTCTAGTTGAGAGGGAGTGTTAATGACTACAACCAAGACAAAGTTCAAAGTACATCCGTGTGAGACTTGGCATGATGAAGAATGCCTCCCTAGATGAGAGGGAGTGTTGATGATTGCAACTATGTGAGACATTCTCCAGCTTACAAACATGAGAGATGTTGATGATTGCAGCTATGTGAGATATTCTCCAGCTTACAAACCTAAGAGAAATCCCCTGAGAGGGGTGTGTGGCTCCTATATGAGACAGAGATGGAATGTATAGATGGCCTCCTCCTTACAGAGAGTTGAGAAGAACTCCAGATGATTCTCTTGTGTAACGTAGTGAGAAAGGAGATATGTTGAGTTGGACGAGCCTGTGGCTGAGCATAAGGTGAACGTGTGAAATCCCAAAGTGTTGGGTGCATAATCATGAGAACATAAATGAAGATGATGTATTAGCCTCCTTTGAGAAGAAGATTTGATGATAAACTCCAGATGACTCTCCTGTGTAATGTAGTGGGAAAGAAGATCTGTTGAGTGGACGTGCCTGTGGATGAGCACAGGTGAACGTGATCCTAGTTGTTGAGCACTAATGAAGCAGTGGTTCTTCTATGTAATGCAACGATCCAAAGATATGGACATCCCTATGGATGTGCCCCTAGTGGATGAGCACTAGTGGTTGTACAAGATCCCTTGCTATATTGTTCAAGAGTCAGACCTGCCTGTAACCCTAATTGTAATGTAAAGGGTACAGGTCGGCCCCACCTTAATGTAATTGTTAAATAATGTAAAAGATAACTAATCTGGTCAGTATTAATTATATTATGAGATAGAGAGGTCGGCCATGTTGTGCCAATAGACACTTATGTTGACAAGTTCAATTTAGTATAAGTAAAGGTAAATTCCCCATTGAGGAAACACATCTTTTGTATGAGTTTGGAAATTTCTGCAAGTACTCCTTCTTGGGAAAAGTGCGCGCCTCTCTTGGGCACTAGTCTTCTAGGGTTTGAGCACCCTCTTGTGTGCTAGGTTTCATTGGTGGTGAAGGTATTTCTCTTGAAGAATATAACAAAGGATTTTGGTTGGGTTTTCTTCCCTTGTTGAGAAGGGTTTCCCATGATACTTCTTGTGTTCTTGTGCATGGTGTTTCTTCTTGTGATCTTTGTTGCTGCAACATTATTGGTTATGGTTAAGTTAAATGCTAAAATGGAATGAAATTCATGCTTAACCTTTCTTATTGAAAAATCATCAGTGTGAAGGCTTAGTGGTGGGTTGTGGAATGTGTCCCTCCATAGAGTTTGCAAGTTAATCGATTAACACTACTACATATTGAAAAAATTGCGACGAAAGTACTCTTTCATCGCAAACTTCAAGAGAAAAAGTTCACTTTTTCAATTTTGATCCAAATACACCCCCCGTATTCGTCACTCTCGCGACAGAAGCAAATTTTCGTCTGTATTTTCGTCGCAAGAGCGACGCTCACTATTGACCTGTGTTTTCGTCACAAGAGCAACACTCACTATAACCATTCCTGTCTTCGACAAAGTGACCTAAATATAACAAATAAACATCTCTCCATTTGATAGGAAATCCTAATTAAACAAATAAACATCTCTCCATAAATTAACAATGGTAATCCTAGTCAATAAATTTCAGAGACTTCCTTTCGAGAATATAAGTATAGCGTGAAGAGCTTAAGTCTAAATTATTCCCTATTATCATTATATTAGTGGGAACATGGGCCAAAACATAGGTGGCTTGAGCATGGATAGAGTCGGAATTTCGGTACTTACCTGACTCGTCTGGATGTTCGGATCTCCTCTCGACATTCGGTCAACCCTTCTCGCCTTGTATTCCTGCGATTTCAAATCTACAACATTTCAATTTAGAAAAAATAATTATGAATGCATTTCCAGTTCAAAATATTAGTGGAGGATAATAATGATAGTAAGAATATATATATATGAAATTGTTGATAGTAAGAATAAAAACATGGCCAAATAAAAGGTCATGAAACCTGACAACACAATTCACATTTGAAATCTCCTCCTTTTTGATGGGACCAACACTTGATGCATTTCCCGTGAGCATATTGTGGAGCCAAAAAAACACATGTTTTGTATGAACATGTTTATGATAAAATATGACAAAATACTCGACACCCATAAACCTGTCATTCATCAAAGATGACAAAATATAAACCACTTTTGTCTATCTCCTAAACCCTATACCTTCAATGTGCCAGAACAGGCACAAGGAATCTCCATATTTCCTTTATTAATGAAAGGCAGAGATATTTAAAAAATGAGATGAAATTTGGTGAATACAAATATTTATAAAAAGGTTTTTGCAAATACATAAATTCATTCTTTTGGTAAATCAACTAAATTTTTATTGATATGCAGTTTATATGACAATACATTGATCAAATTTTTTTAACCCATAATTTTTTCAATTTGCCTTCTAGGTCGCACTTAACTTCCTCTTCATAATAGGAATATACCTTTATTCAATGGCCTACGATTCCTTTTCACTTAGACTCAAAGTAGAGTCACTTCGCATTAACATCGTCACTATTTCCTTCAATCCACTGGTCTTCATACTATTATCAAATTTTAATTTCAAGTTGATAAACCAAATATGAAAAGAATCCAAGCATCATTTGATATCGTCGCAAGAGAGACGAATGTAAATAATCTTGCAAC
>ML799336.1:140924-166622 GCA_009831015.1 Picea engelmannii
TTTTCTCAAGTGCCTTTCTTATCCCCCCCTCTAGTATTAGTTAGAACACTCATGATGGCCATGTTGAGTTTATGTAACATTACCCTAGGGATCCATGTATGGTACTTGTATATTCCCATCCCTCCTATGTACATTTCAACTCCTCATTTGGTATTGATCCTTGTCCAACCGATGGGTACTACCCATGTATCTTCCACATAGTTCCAGTTGTCCCTGACCAAAGATGGAAAGGATTTGACAAAGGGGGTAAAGCGAAGAATACTAGGGGTACTAATAACTCTTGACAATATATGGCCACCCAGACCACTACACCTAGAATCATACCCGCATGTGCTTTATGTGACATGATGGAGATTCATACACTTAATGGTTTATTTAGTTTATTATGCTAGTTTCTTAGACATGTATTAGCAATATTAGTCCTCAAGAAGTGGTTTCCCTTCATGTATCCCCCCACATGTTCCCCCCACATGTTCTAGCCTCATTGTTTGATTCCATATATATAGCTGCAATTTTATGTATGTTGGTCCCCATCCTCCTCCTTGATGGGTTTCCTTGGAATAGTATGACGAGAGAGTCCTTACTTGTATCATAGTTGGTAGTAGATCACATTCTCAAATCCAACTCATTATCGCACTATTGAGATTCAAATATACTCTAGTGATCCAACCTCAAATGTGATTCCTTAGATTTGATTGGCTTGATTCAACTATTCTTAGAGCCATTGGTATGAGACTCCATTCTACTAGCTCATTTGAGATCTTTGGAGCCCCTTTCCTGTTTAGTGGGGCTTCTCAAGTTGTTTCATGTTCATCGGGGCTTCTCGGGTTTATTGCCTCCCCCTCCCCCTTGGGGTAGGGAATCGATTCCTATGTATCCCAAACCATTTTGGGGACTCTTGGCAATTCCTCCTTGAGGCATAAAACCCTAACGGAGCAACATTTTTGAGTTCCATGAGATGTTGCATGCTTTTTTAGGCATGGACTAGGTGACCACATTGTCCATTCACTCCCGAGGCGTGGTTTCATAAATTGGACCCCTAAATCCAAATGTTGCATTGCTTCTTACTGAAAAAGCACTAGTTATCGAAAGCGATGAAAAAAACAACTTCTGAGGGGTTGGAACCAGGAGTGAGGTATGCTCTAGATAAAATACTATGTCAGGAATCCAAAAAAGATGACGGTTCCTCAATTTGAGTCTTGGTTTTTGTTTTATGCCCAATTGCAAGTCGCATCCCAAACCATTTCGAGGACTCTTGGCAATTCCTCCCCGGGGCATAAAAACCTAACAGAGCAACATTTTTGAGTTCCATGAGATGTTGCATACTTGTTTAGGCATGGACTAGGTGACCACATTGTCCATACGTTCTCGAGGCATGGTTTCATAAATTGGACCCCTAAATCCAAATGTTGCATTGCTTCTTACTGAGCAAAGCACTAGTTATCGAAAGCGATGAGAAAAACAACTTCTGAGGGTTGGAACCAGGAGTGAGGGATGCTCTAGCTAAAATCATATGCCAGGAATCCAAAAAATATGATGGTTCCTCAATCCGAGTCTCTGTTTTCATTTTATGCTGAGTTGCAAGTCGCATCCCAAACCATTTCGGGGACTCTTGGCAATTCCTCCTCCGGGCATTAATGCCCAACGGAGCAACATTTTTGAGTTCCATGAGATGTTGCATGCTTGTTTAGGAATGGAATAGGTGACCACATTGTCCATCCACTCTCGAGGCATGGTTTCATAAATTGGACCCCTAAATCCAAATGTTGCATTGCTTCTTACTGAGCAAAGCACTAGTTATCGAAATCGATGAAAAAAACAACTTCCGAGGGGTTGGAACCGAGAGTGAGGGGTGCTCTAGCTAAAATCCTATGCCATGAATCCAAAAAAGACGACGGTTCCTCAATCTGAGTCTTTATTTTCATTTTATGCCCAGTTGCAAGTCACATCCCAAACCATTTCGGGGACTCTTGGCAATTCCTCCTCGGGCATAAATGCCCAACGAAGCAACATTTTTTAGTTCCATGAGATGTTGCATGCGTTTTTAAGCATGGACTAGGTGACCACATTGTCCATTCGCTCCCAAGGCATGGTTTCATAAATTGGACCCCTAAATCCAAATGTTGCATTGCTTCTTACTGAGCAAAGCATTAGTTATCGAAATCGATGAAAAAACAAACTTCCGAGGGGTTGGAACCAAGAATGAGGGGTGCTCTAGCTAAAATCCTATGCCAAGAATCCATCGAAGTCGACGTTTCTTCAATCCGAGTCTCGGTTTTCATTTTATTCCCAGTTGCAAGTCGCATCCCAAACCATTTCAGGGACTCTTGGCCAATTCCTCCTCAGGGCATAAAAACCTAATGGAGCAACATTTTTTAGTTCCGTGAGACGCTACAAGATTTTTTAGGCATGGACTATGTGACCACATTTTCCATCAGCTCCTAAGGCATGGTTTCATAAATTGGATCCTTTAATCCAAATGTTGCATTGCTTCAAACTGAGCAAAACACTAATTCTCGAAAACGTTGAGTATTCCAAATTCTGAGGCATGGCACCCGGGAGTGAGGGTTGCTCTAGATGAAATCCTATCTCAGTAATCCATCGGAGTTGACAGTTCCTTAATCCGAGTCTCGATATTCTCTATATGCCCAGTTGCAAGTCGCATCCCAAACCATTTCAGGGACTCTTGGCCAATTCCTCCTCATGGCATAAAAACCTAACTGAGTAGCATTTTTGAGTTCCATGAGATGCTGCATGATTGTTTAGGAATGGACTAGGTGACCACATTGTCCATCTGCTCCCGAGGCATGGTTTCATAAATTGGACCCCTAAATCCAAATATTGCATTGCTTCTTACTGAGCAAAGCACTAGTTATCGAAATCGATGAAAAAAACAACTTCCAAAGGGTTGGAACCGAGAGTGAGGGTTGCTCTAGCTAAAATCCTATGCTAGGAATCCAAAAACGACGACAGTTCCTCAATCTGAGTCTCTATATTCCCAGTTGCAAGTCACATCCCAAACCATTTCAGGGACTCTTGACAATTCCTCCTCGGAGCATAAATGCCTAACAGAGTAGCATTTTTGAGTTCCATGAGATGTTGCATGCTTGTTTAGGCATGGATTAGGTGACCACATTGTCCATTCGCTCCCGAGGCATGGTTTCGTAAATTGGACCCCTAAATCCAAATGTTACATTGCTTCTTACTGAGCAAAGCACTAGTTATCGAAATCGATGGAGAAAACAACTTCTGAGGGGTTGGAACCAGCAGTGAGGGGTGCTCTAGCTAAAATCATATGCCAAGAATCTAAAAAAGATGATGGTTCCTCCATCTGAGTCTTGGTTTTCATTTTATGCCCAGTTCAAGTCGCATCCCAAACCATTTCGAGGACTCTTGGCAATTCCTCCTTGGGGCATAAAAGCCTAATGGAGCAACATTTTTGAGTTCCATGAGATGTTGCATGCTTGTTTAGGCATGGAATAGGTGACCACATTTTCCATCCACTCCTGAGGCATGGTTTCGTAAATTGGACCCCTAAATCCAAATGTTGTATTGCTTCTTACTGAGCAAAGCACTAGTTATCGAAATCGATGAAAAAAACAACTTCCGAGGGATTGGAACCAGGAGTGAGGGGTGATCTAGCTAAAATCCTATCCCAGTAATCCATAGAATCTGACGGTTCCTCAATCCGAGTCTCGGTTTTCATTTTATGCCCAGTTGCAAGTTGCATCCCAAACCATTTAAGGGAATCTTGGCCAATTCCTCCTCAGGGCATAAAAACCTAACAGAGCAACATTTTTTAGTTCCGTGAGATGATGCAAGCTTGTTTAGGCATGGACTATGTCACCACATTGTCCATCTTCTCCTGAGGCACAGTTTCATAAATTGGGTCCTTTAATCCAAATGTTCCATTGCTTAAAACTAAGCAAAACACTAGTTCTTGAAACAATTGAGTACTGCAAGTTCTAAGGCATGGCACCTGAGAATGAGGGGTGCTCTAAATGAAATCCTATCCCAGTAATCCATCAGTGTCGACGGTTCCTTAATCCGAGTCTCGATATTCACTATATGCCTATTTGCAAGTCGCATCCCAAACCATTTCAGGGACTCTTGGCCAATTCCTCCTCATGGCATAAAACCTAACTGAGTAGCATTTTTGAGTTCCATGAGATGCTACATACTTGTTTAGGCATGGACTAGGTTATCACATTGTCCATCCGCTCCTGAGGCATGGTTTCATAAATTGGACCCCTAAATCCAAAATTTGCATTACTTCTTACTGAGCAAAGCACTAGTTATCGAAATGGATGAAAAAAACAACTTCCAAGGGGTTGGAACTAGGAGTGAGGGGTGCTCTAGCTAAAATCCTATTTGAGTAGTCCATCGAAGTCGACGGTTCTTCAATCCATGTCTTGATTTTCGTTTTATGCCCAGTTGCAAGTCACATCCCAAACCATTTCAGGGACTCTTGGCCAATTCCTCCTCAGGGCATAAAAACCTAACGGAGAGACATTTTTTAGTTCCGTGAGATACTGCAAGGTTGTTTAGGCATGGACTAGGTGATCACAAGAAGTGACCTAAACCCCTAGTATCATTCTTAGAGCTTAATGTAAATGATTTGAGCCAACACCTTAGGCCTACGAACTAATACCAAGATAAAGGGAACCCAACACCATTGATGAGGTCAAAAAAATAAACTACAATGAGAGAGTTGTGATAGCATGTCACTTAAGCTACAATAAGTAATAACATAATGCAACTTTTGTGGATAATAAAAGAGAGCATGAGATGCCATCATCTTCTCCAACTAACACCATGCATCCACTTGGAAATTCTAGGCATTTCCATACAAAAAGAGGAGAACCGAGTAGCAACAAAAACCACCATGAATATAGTGAAAAACTTGTAACTAAACCTTCAATGGAAATATTAGGAAAGGAACCCACTATCACAACAATTATTATGGTTTGTGAAGCCCCACAATATGCATTAGATGTGTTTAGGATGATCTCCCATACCCATAACACAATGTTAAAAGTCATCTCCAAGAAAAATGTCAAATTATGATGTTTTTCTTCATAATCATGGTAGCAAATGCCATATAGAGGATCCTCATATAACTATCCATTGACAATGATTTGACAAAGACTCCCCTTCTTAGGCTTCTATCCAATTCTATTATTTCAATCCTTAAAGATTATGCTCACCACCCCCATCAATATCTCTTTTGTGTTGCACAAAACTATAGTAGTCAAGATCTTGATCCTCTTGGACTAAGAAATGTATCCATAACAATCAAAGGGATGTGCTCCATAATTGGAGTTACCATGTGAGACCTTGAAATGCCTTGCATACCATTTCTTTCTCTCACCCTCAATACAAGCAACTGGAAACTAATGATTCAAAGAAATACGACTTCCCAACACCATGCTATACCAAGGCTATTGAATCCAGGGAATCAAAATTTTTCCCTGGTAACAATGCCAATCGTCAGCTCCCAAAATTTCACTTTGAAATATGAAGTCCCACATAACAATCAAGGCAAGCTCGATTCTTCTTAAGAGTTCTCACTACCACCAAATTTGCTCAAACTAGATACTACTAATATGCCAAAGGGATCATCTACTAATATTCCAAAGGGATCCACAAGGGTAACATTGTTTCCTCTTGCATCCCACACTAAAACCACATACTACTAATATTCCAAAGGGATCTTAGAAAGTGGATCCATTGCCCTCACTAGTTCCTCCATCATTTCTACATATTGCATATGAGACATAGCATGTTAGTATCTCATCTTCAGTAACTTTTGTATAGGACATTGGTTTTTATTTTAATTAAACTCCAATCCAACTTATATTCCATTAATTTAACATAAATGAGATGTAACACAATGACACAATGTTTACTCTAGAAACAACCCAAATGGGAAAAACAAATTACAATGGTTACTCAATTCTCATTTTGAGAATCTTTGGTTACAATGTAACTCATGGATCTTTGTGCATACTTTCCTCTTTGGCCAAAATACCCTTTGAGAGTCGTGTCAAAAGGACGAATAGTAGATCTTCATGAAGAGGTCTGGGAGATATATCTGTCAGTCCTGGAAGATGTCTTTATCCCACTTGAACTTGAGGGGGAACTCCATATGAATGATCGACTCTCCCTATGAGCCAACTAACTCTCTATGATATTAGGCTCACTCTCATTCTACATGAAGCCTCTAAAACTTGACTCCCTCTGAGTCTATACAATATATGGAGCCATCTTCTCCCTCTACATATGCTAACCTCCTCTGAAGTCTGATATCCTATGAATTGTTTTGGGAGGCTGCTCCTTCGTACCAGATCCTGACATCTGACTCCCTCTAAAATTTGGATCCTTCTGAGATGGTACTTGGTGGGGCCGTCTGCCTCACCACTGGGGGAACCACCTGCTCCTCCTCATAATTGTGACTCTATGTAACTCTAGAAACTTTGAGGTAATTTTCTCTCGCTTAAAGTATCACTGAGATTTGCATGCCTCTCTACATCCTACAAAGTGTCACGAAGCCAAGCTAGCCTCTTCCTAGTCACTGCAACATCTATAGGTAGATCCACTAGCTTGACTGGCTCTACTAATGCTTCCTGGTATTATGAAGGATGAACAACTAGACAGGGATCTGTACGGTCATCCTGCTAAAAAATCAATTTTTTTTTTCTTAAATAAATATATGTTGTTGCAAGAGCGACGACTGCTAGAATTGTTGCAACGAAATTGCTATACAAATCACGAAAAATTGTATAGCAATATCGTCGCAAAATGCCTTGTTCTCATCTCTCTTGCGACGATCACTTCTATAACTAATTCGTAGAAAATTTCTCCGGATTGTTGATCTTGTGACAATCTGCATATATTGTCGGGTGTGCGACGATCTCCCTATATTGTTGCTCTTGCGACAATCTCTCTAACATTGTCTCATGTGAGGCAATTTTCCTCCTTTGTCTCTCTTTTGACGATGTCCCTAGTGTCATCTCTCTTGCGATGTTGTGTTAGGTTCGTCACACGTGCCACATCATGTGAAGCGACATTTGGAAGACCTTAGATTCGTCGCAAGAGCGTCGAAATAGCCGTCGCAAAATGACCCAAATTTGCTAGTGATTAAATGACCAATATTCATGTCCTTCTCATCACAACCTTTTCTTCAATCTTCCATGTGTCTATTGTTCATTCTTCTCTTTCAATAATATAACAAACTCATGAGATATTTTTATGAACTTTCTATCTATTTTTCATGAATATTCTACGGGAAGAGTTTGTCACAACAATGTTTACAAGTTTTTTTGAAATATTTCTAATGAAAAATTTACATATTATTATAACTTAATGATGATGACTATTAATGTCTATTGAGATCAACTTTCGTCTATTTGACCTTAAGACCAAATGGTGAGTATTATTTGGTTTGTTTTTGAACTTTATTTCTATGCTCCAAAATATTGGAGAGAAGCTTTCCTAAATCTCCATATTTTTTTATGAATTAAAAGATTAGGAAGCTCGATATTGTTTTAAATATTTTGAAATTGAGATATAACATGAGGTAAAGACTCGATATTGAGATCTAATATTTTGAAGTTCGATATTGTCTTGTGCTTGTACATTAGGTATGTAGTCATAGCCATGCTCTCAATGGGGGAAATACTCGCTTCTATGAGGACTAAGCCTTGATATTTTCTTTTGAAATAAAGTGAGATTGCAATAAAATGAGCTAGACACTAAACACCGCACCATATACACAAAGAACACAAGACATACCCTGGGAATTCCAATATCAAAAATCCCAGTGAAAAGGTGAGGACCGTGGCTTACTCTTTTAATCTTAGGAATGAAATGAAAATACAAATAAAGATGAAGTTACTATGGAGTTTCCGTGGAAACTGTGGCCTATATGGATACTATAGGGTCTACTACTTCCTTTGTGTGTCTCACAATATCCCACTGCTTTTCTCTATTCAATTGTGGAACAATGAATCGATATAGCAAGAATGGAACCCCTTCCTTTCCTAGTGGCCCCATGTTTAATATGACTTGCTAGTCATTTACGGTTAGGGTTAGGGTTTTGCATACCTCAACTCCTTATTAGGGTTATGATTTTGGACCCTCTAGAGTCTTCTTGAAAGTCCACATGTGTGAGTAATGAGAGTTGAGGTGGCATCTACTATCTACCATGGTGGTCAAAAACATAGGTCAACTTGCAGGTATCATTAATCCCTCATACAAACTCCAATTGAGGTGATATTTGTGTTGTTGGAAATCTCGCAATGTGTAGACAAATGTTGAAGGGTTGTGCACTTTTTCCACAAATCTTTGACCCCAACAAAAAATCATTTAATTCCCCAAATGAGCTCGAGAATTTTTAGGACCCAAAATCACCAAAGTAGGACTTGCCCCCAAAATTATCCCTATAAGTCAATAGCTCCAGAATAGATGACAAAATATATATTGATCCATTTCGAATCACACCTCCCCATTTTGGAGGGATTTTGGTCCCTTAAATCTTTTACTGAAGGAGGTGAAAAACATTTCCTCTACCTTCTTGATGGAGTACCATTTGGTCTTGCTTGGAAATTGCCCTTTCAACCTAACCTATGAGAGTTCATGTTTCCCTTGTCTAGTTATTCTGGACTTCTTTTGCAAAATTGCATCCTTTGCTAACTTTACTATATATTCTAGTGGTAAGTCCTCAATGGTAGGTATGACTTGCTCATTGTTTCCTTGGTCTAACTTGGAAGGTTCATAGAGTTTTAGATTTTCCACATCCACAATTCAACAAATGTGCATATATGGAGGTAAATTGAGTCTATATGCATTATCACATACCTACTCCAACACTACAAGAGAACCATAATGTGATTTGATATTCTTATAGGACCCTTGTAGCCTTTCTAGTTCAGATGAAACAAAACCTGATCTCTTCTATTGAATGTCTTCTCAATTTTTTTTCTAGTAATGGTGGGATTGGTACTTTTCTTGTGACTTCTTTAATGTCTCCTATACTTCCAAATGGATTTGCCTAGTCTTATCAATGAATCTTTTAGCCTTCAATGCTTCTCGTGTAGTTCCTTTTCTCTCTCCTCCTTGTTTTCCATATACAATATCTAAGGCCAGAGGTGAAAAATATCCAAAACAAGTTTCAAAAGGGGACTTGAATGGTGAAAGTGTGGATTGCTATGTTATAAGAGTGTTGAATATAAATCAAATTATCATCTAGGTCATTGGATGCTTCTAGTTGCAACCCCTCAAAAGTTGAACCAATGCCATCTTCACTAATTTTGTATACCCATTTGTTTATGGATATAAAGTTGCAGATATCTTCAATTTGTTGTCCATATCCTCCCAAAGTGTATTCCAAAAGGAACCGAGAAATCTAGTATCTCTATCTGAGATGATGCCTTATTGGTATCCTAAAGTGCACCTAGGCCTTTTCAAAGAACATGATTGTTACATCTTGCCCCTTGATTGTATTTTTGTAGGGTATGAGAATGCACATCTTACTAAACATGTCCACTACCACAAATGGATAGTCATGTCCTTGCCTGGCTCTTGGAAAGCCATCCACAAAATCCATGAAGATGCTCTCCCATGGTCTAGTAGGTATAGGTAAGAGATGGTATAAACCTTACTTCCTATTACTAGGTTCATTAGTACAACAAAGTATGCATTTTCTAATAAACCAAGCTACATCTTCTTGCATTATCGCTTGATACACATACCTATGTCAGTTGGCCACTATTTTCCCAACACTGAAGTGCCTTGCAGCTTTGGAGTGTGAGCCTCTTCGATAAATTGCAATATTTCTCCTTCAGGAACACAAAGCTTATCCATATTATATAGAAACCCATAATAGAGATGGTAGTCATCCTTGCTATCACCCTCTTCTTCATGAAATTGTCCTTATAGATACAAAAATACCTCCTTAAAGTCCTCATTTTTTGTGTGTTCCTATTTGTATGCATCATGGGTGAAAGGCTCCATGAGCATAAAGTACCCAAACTGGTGATGTTGTGTGTGAATGGCCTTGAAAGCATGTTTTCTAACTTATTAGTACCTCCCTTCTTATATTTGATGATAAGATGAAATTGTTGTAAAAACCCCATCCACTTGTAGTGTCATGTTTATTAAATCTTATGTGGGCCTGCAAATATTGTTGTGGCTAGTGATTAATGTGGATGATGCTTTTCTTTCCCAATAGATAATGTTTCTATTTCTTAACAACTTGAACCATATCATACAATTCCTTATCATATGTAGGGTAGTTCAAGTCTCCATGATGGAACATTTTTGAATAAGAATGTTGACTTACCTCCTTGCATCAAGCCAACTCCCATAGCATATCCACTTATTCGTCTCCAGTTTGAAGGGCTTCTACAAATTGGGTAATGCAAGAAGTGGTTCTTGACTAATATTTCATTTCAACTTATCAAAATCCTTTTGTTGATTCTTTCCTCACTAGAAACTCTTGTTGCTCATTGTTATGGAATGGAGTGGTGCATCCATAGTTGAAAAATATGTTATAAACTTTTAAAAGTATTTTGATTCTCCCACAAATCTCCTAACTTTAGAGAGGATTCCCTCCATCTTCGTGGGAACAATATTGAGTTATCCTCCACCAATCACATACCTGAAGTACACCAAGGATTGTTGGGAAAATTCACATTTCTGAAGGTTTGCTAGTAGTTGATGCTTTTTCAAGGTCTCTAACATATACACGAGATGTGAGATATGCCCTTCCTAGGTAGAACTAAAAGTCAACATATCGTCTAAGTACACAAAATTACAAATGAATCTAAAAATGGATGCGAAACATTATTCATCAAACACATAAATATATATGGTGCATTACATAAACCAAAAGTCATTACCAACCATTCATATAAACCTTGCCTCATCATGAAGGAAATATTCTAGGTCTCTTATTATTTTACTTGTACCTAATGGTATCTTGATTTGAGATTTAACTTGGTGAAATACTTGGCACACTGCAACAAATCTAGCAAATCATTAATCATGGGGAAAAGATATCAATTCTTAAGGATGATGTTAGTCAGATCTCTATAGTCGATACATATTCTCCAAGTCCCATCCTTATTGGGAAATATGATGATAGGTTACCCACAAATTGAGGTACTTGGTTGAATTACTTTGTATTCCAACAATTTCTACAATTGTGTCTTCACTTCACACGCTTATAGTATGGATTGTTTGTAGACTCCTATGTTTGGCAATGGGTAGTCAAGTAACAATTGTATCTTGTGCTCCACTTCCTTCTTAGGTGGTAATACTTTAGCCTCTTGGAATACTTCTATACACATACAAAATATCTTCCAATTGGTTTCAAGCTCTTTAGTACACCCCACTAGGGATTCCTCTATTTTTACTAATTCATCTCCTTGTTGATTTTGTTTTAAGAATAAAAATACAAAATTCCTACTTGAGATAATCATTTTCTTGTCTTGGTTAGCACTTACCAAAAGGATCTTGGAGTTACCTTTGTTCACATTGATGATGAAGGACTTTCCATCCTTGATCAACTTGTATTGGTTTGCTCTCTTCAGTTCGTATTCCTCATGTACATGTTGGGGCTTCGAAACACTACACCACACACATCAAGTAGTATCACATATACCTACACTTCAACAATGTAATTTTCACTTATAACAAATTTGATCTTACACTACTTAGTAACCATAATCTCTACATCCTTATTTACCCATCCCAATGGGTATGGGTGAGGATGATCATGTACTTCCAATCCAATATTACTTACCATAGATTGCTACGAGGTTGGAATATGAATCAAAATCAAATAGAGCATCCACCTTTGTCTTCTTGACCTAGATCTTGATATGGAAAAAAATTAGCCATCTCCTTCTCTTCCTTGGAATGGAGGCTACTCAGGTTCACCACTTTTTGCATTGTAGTGTAAACAAACTTTTAGTCTACATCTGAGTTTCTCTCTACCTAGTTGCTCGAATCCATGGCTATTATGTTCTTCTTCTTGGCCTCCTTCTTGCAGATCTTTTGATCTAGTTGTAGAAGTAGCTTCCAACATGTATCTTTAGTTTGACCATCGATATTACAATGCTTATAGTGGTTGATTGAATCCTTACACTTATGTGCAATGGTTGTTATCTTCTTATCCTTTTCCACTTCTTCTTTCCCTCTTTGGAAGTGCCTTGGTGATATTTCTATTTGGAACCATTTGGTTGTCCTCTCTTCTTGTCCATATATAGATACCATGATTGCACACATGCGTCAGCAACAACCCTAGGTTTAAAGAGCATCAATTGCTTCCTTAAATGACCGTGGAAACCACTGAGATACTTGAGGAGTATATCTGAGTTCTTTAGAGATATTTCCAACATAATGACTTATTTTTTTGACTTTGTGGTGTATGATTGTACATTTTCCCCTTGCTTCTACTGGAAGCAATGCCAACATATCCATTGGTCCTTTTCATACTCAACAGGGTAAAATTAGGACTTAATGAGGATTTTAAACACCTCCTACTTAGTTATTGGCAGATTACCTTCCAACTTAAGCATCTCCATGTGGCTTTCCCACCAAGTTTGGGTATGGTCATCTGAGTTTAGTCAGGAAAATGTTGTCTTTTACTCTTCTCCTATGTTATGAACACTAAAATAGACTTATAACTATTACAACCATTTATTCAACTTAATAGCATTAATCTCACCTTGATAGGGTTTGATGTCCACTTTCACTTCCACTTTGAACATAGATTAGGAAGAGGTGGTATTGAATGTGGCTTTTCTTTCTCTAGATCCTTTTTTGGTTCTTATTTGTTTGTAGATTTCCCTTTCGAGTCAACTTTTGAGTTAGAGCTACCAAATTCCCCAAAAGGTCTGAACTTGATCTCTAGAGCTACCATGAGGATCACCATGTTGTGAGAGATGTCAGGGACTGGTGCTTCTAGCTTTGAAAACCTATCCTTAAAGTCATCCCTTGTAATTGTATTGTACTCATTCACCATAGAAAAGGTTTTGAGACTTCTTTATTTATGCCAATTTCTGGATCTTTCAATTCCCTATTGAAACCCCATAGAAAACTACTCTAATATCAATATGATCTATAAATTGTCATGGATATTCCACTGGAACAGTTCATCCCAAAATATCTTATGAGTTTATGTAAAATATCCCTATTATGAAGAGTTTACTTGTTATTATAACTTAAAATTTCTAAAATAAACTAAGCATGTAATAAAAGGAGCACCATCCACACAATGAACACAAGATATACACTAGGAAACCCAATATGGGAAAACCCATCCATGAGGTGAGGAATATGCTTTTCTCTTTTCTTTTTAGGTACAAAACGCAAATACAAATGAAGATGAACTCACTATGGAGTTTATATGGCCAATTTGGCCTATATGGCTACTACAAGGTCCTCTACTCCCTTTGTTTAACTCACAATATCTTGCTCTTTTGGTCTACTCAACTATGGAACAATGAATCAATACAACAATAATGGAACCCCTTCCTTTCTTAGTGGCTCAATATTTAATATGTCTCGATAGATATTTAGGGTTGGGGTTTTGCATGCCTCAAATCATGATTAGGGTTAGGGTTTTGGACCCAAATTCCATAGGTGACTAGACTGACATGTGTGAGTAATGGTACCTAAGGTAGCATCCACTTAGTACTATGGTGGTAAAAGGCATAGGTCAACTTGTGGGAGGCATAACTTCCTTATAGGAACTCCAATTAAGGTGATCTTTATGTCGATGGAAGGCTCTCAATGTGTAGAACAATGTTAAAAATTGCGGACTTTGTCCACAACGTTTTGATTCCAAAATGGCTATTTAATTCCCCAAATTGGCTCTATAAGTTTCAATATCCTAGCTCAAAATAATAGGCCCTTCCCCTAAAATGGGCCCTACAAGTCAATAGCTCTATTGTTTCCACTCAAAAAGTACCAAAATAGATTACAAATTATATAGTTATCCATTTCATATAGATTTCATACACTTTCTATTGTTCTTCTAGTCTTACTTCCTCATTTGATCTAATAACATCTCCAAGGTAGGAATTTGGAAATAAATGTGTGTTCCACTTATCTGACTATTGTGTTGGACTCTATTGAGGAACTTTCTCATGAATTGAGTTAGGGGTCAGTTTAGGGACTAAATTGTGTATTATTATTTTTGAAACCTCTTCATGTTAGTACAGAGATATTGAAGTGCCAAGTGAAGGACTATGTCAGAGTTATGATATATGAGAGGTACATTCCCCTATTAGGCTAGTAGGAGGTGTTACTAGACTAATGACATATTTATAAGGCAATATGGTCAAACTACATAGTTTAAATGGTCACATGCAATATGTTGAGATAAGGAAACTTGGTACTACCATGAATAATATGCTCCAAGGAAGCTAAGATCCTTCATCCCATAATTACTAGAATGTCGATACTAGTAGCTTCTTGCAAACGCTCTAGTATAAAAAAATAATAATTAGTAAGACATATAGGTAATGGTTTAAACACTAAGTTATGTAAACTTAATGAGAATCAACCTTACATCACTTCCCTAGATGTGAGAAAACCTTTAAACAATTCTTGGGATTTTGTTTTAACACTCTTGTTGTGACAGGCACTACAACCCTCCATTTTTTCCTTTATTTGCATCTTCTTTAGAAAATGGAGCCCCTCATTTTTATGTTTGAAAGATATTTTTGACCTCTCTTTGACTCAAGTATCTTAGAGAAATCTTGTTCAACCTAAGAAAACACCTGCAAAAGAAAGAACTTGAAAATTATAGTTTTTGAGCAAGTTATAAGAAGTCGGCAAGGTTAGATATAACTTCCCCAATGCGAATCAAAGGAGTTACTTTTAACTCCTACAATTCACATCATAAGAGTTCCCTTCTTTTCCATCGAGCACTCACTTATTGCACAATTTGAAATTAACTCTCCTGATATTAATAAGAGGAGTTGGTTCTAACTCCTCCAATTCACATCAGAGGAGTTCCTCCATCCTTAATCGATGCCCTTCACACAAGTTAGTATAAAATCCTCTTATATGAATTGGAGAAGTTAGTTCTAACTCCTCCGATTCATATCAGAGGGCTTTCCCCCAAGGTCCTGGATGCCATTAGAAGACTTAAATGCAAGTCCTTTGATGAACATCAGAGGACTCTCCACTAAGTCCTCCGATGTTCATTCGAGGACTTCCTCTCAATTCATCCAAATTTAGAGTGAGGATCATGCTCAAGTCCCTAAATCCAACATAAAATTTTTCATATACACACGTTTTAGATTGGGAGAGTTCTTGGTAACTCCTTCGATGCGATTAGAAGAGTTCCAAGAAACTCCTTCGACTTTGCACCCATCACTCAGACCACTTGAATATAACTCTTTCGACCATATCGAAGGAGTTCCTTGTAACTCCTCCAATATGATTGAAAGAGTTTTGATTAACTACGCCGAGATTTGTAAGCCTTCGAGACACTTAGCAACAAACCTTTCGAAGGGTTATCACAACAGTTAGAACTAACTCCTCCGATCAGAGAAAAGTTGCTTGAAAGTCTTTGATAGGAAATATTAAGAACAAGTCCTCCGATGCACATCTAAGGACTTGTTCTTAATATTTCTGATCAAATACTTTTCAAGAAACTTTTCTCTGATATATTGGAGCACTTAATACAAACTCCTCTGATTTGCATCCGAGGATTTAATCTCTGGATTTTTGATTTTACCTTTCAAAGCTCTGTTTTCACCCTTTCCTTCATAGTTGTTTTTACCAAGTGGTTCAAGGATGCCTACCATCACCTGGACATCTTCATAGGATGGTTCTCTTTCCAATAGTAGTCCCGAATGTTACTCTTGTATTTCAAATTCTTCAGTTGCATTAGATTACATGTTATATCTTAATATATGCACTAAACTCATCTCTTCTGGCAGGTTTGAACATGTCACCTCAAAAGAAAACAACAGGCAAGGTATCTGTAGCCGGGGCTTCTGGCAGTGCCCAACAAATAGAAGGAGAGCCAGAAATCCTTGGAGCTACGTATGATGACACATCATGATTACTAGATAAGGATGGAGAAATGTTGAAATGGGGAGAGATATATTATGTGTTCAAAAAATCTAATTTCTCCACTGAATTCGAAGATCTAGATGAACTCCAAGTTTTTAAGAATAACATGAAATCTGGTATCTTTAGAGTATAATCACACTCGATAGTATTCCCCTGTGTATATGTTATCTCATGGATTCTTAAGAACACCAACGTAAACAAAATATATGTCTACAATGTGAGGAAAGATCCCATAGCTTCATTTAGACCTGAGAATTTGGCCAAGTGCTATCACATTGAAGAGGGGTTCAAAAGGTTGGATAGTAAACTCCTCATCGAATTCAAGTATACACCTAAGGACCTTTTCCCGAAGTGGTATAGGGAAGATAAGCAGTTTAAGTACAAACCTAAAATTGGATACCCCATGAGTGCCTTAAGAAGATCCTACCAGTACTTGGTAGCCATGCTGTGCAGATTGTATGGGGAGTCTGACGCAACACAATTCTCATTGTCCTATATGCCTCTGATATACTACTACGCAAATGCAGGGACTTCGTTCAATTGGGACGAGATCCTATCCGAGAACCTCACTACAACTATCTCCACGGTGAAGCAAGCACAACCTGAAACTTTCCCGAGCTTCCATATGTCCTCACACCTCTTGGACATCATGTGCACAACTCACAAGTACCCTGATATGGGGTGGAGTTGGCTACCATCTGACCCTGCAATCCACATATACTGTAAAATGATCTGGGAACACAAATATCGTACAAAGTATCAAAGGATTTGCAAACATTTTCTTGCTCCATTATATGAGTTCATCTTCTGCAACCTTCCTCCATGCATGACTGACAAGGCCATGACAGTCATAATAAGAATCGAATATTGGTACCTCATGGAGCACAATACCTATATAAGAATTTATGGCACAAATAAACCACCCCATTTTTTCTGCGGTTCGTACCCGACAAGGTTGTGATCTAAGAGGTGGCATATCAGATGATCATACATGGAGTTGGGGAGATGTTATATTGACTAAAGAAAGAAATTCCCCCCCCACTACCATTGTATGTGGGAAATTATTTCTTCAATAACACTAAGAAGGCACAAGCAGAAATAAACACCCTCCTATCCTATCACTTCGGGGAGGAGAGATATACAATACATGATCCAAAAAATACAGTTAGATAACATTTCAACATGATCGATCTACCTTGGGAGTATACCACAGATCTTTGGGAAGAGGAAGAATTACATCAAAATTCTCGGACATATGATGACATTATCTTCAATAGGCGTGGCCAGCCAAAAGACAGGATTGCAGACGAAGAAAGAGAAAGAGAAGAAGCAAGGAAGAAGGCAAAGCTAGAAAAAGTTGAGCGATCCTCCCCCATTTCCATATCAACACACTTAGGATCTATAGAAGAAGAAGAAGAAGCATCGATTGATAAAAGGATGAGAGACAAAGAGAAGGTTTTAAAAAAGAAGAATGATGCGACAAATAAAAAGTGGAATATTGAGGCCGACAAGCAAAAAGCTAAAGCTAAAGAAGAGGCAAAATCCACAATATAGCAAGAGGCCAAATGAAAGGAGCATGCATCAAAATAAATAGTAGCAACAAAACAAGTGGAAAAGGAAGCTAAAGAGGCATCCAACAAAGTTGTTGAAGAAGAAAGGAAACAAAAAGAAACGAAAGATAGGGGAGGGGACACACATTCCAAAAACATCTACCGCTGGCGTAGAAACATATCTATCAAGCCATGGCTTGGGACATGGGATATAGGATCCATTTTAGCCAAGAGAAGTAATGAACCTAAGGATATTCAACTATGATAGCAAGACATGTAGGATTGCATAGGAGAAGGTGAATAAAGTATCGGTAACAGAAGGAGCACCGATCTCGGTTGTCACCCATGTTCTTGTGATGAGAGACATCAGATAAGATCCTGTAGCAATGACTACGGCCGGTTCCACATTTATGAATGCTACTATAGACAACATACAAATACTATGTCATCAAAACAAAGAGAAATAGGAAAGGATCAAAGATCTAGAAGAAAAACTTCAACAAGTCAATATTGATGAGAGAAGACTTCAGATCTTCAAAATCAATGCTGAAAAAGTCAGGAACGACTTGGAAGGAGCCATTATTGATATGTATGCTCACCTACACCTCTTCTAGAATGTAGCTGCAATATTCATTGATCAAAACAATCAGATATAGGCGAAGCTAACATAGTATGACATCATTCGTGAAGGCATAACCGACATAGGCAGATGGATAGAAGAAAACCTAGATGCACCACCTGAGTTATACCGACCGTCAAAGATGGAAAGAAAGATAGATTTGTATGCACTAGATCAATACCAGCAGATAGGACAAAAATATGGTAAATAGGTCACCAGGTCTATGACAGTATGTTCAAGAATCCATAAAGCAACACAAGAATTGATAAAAAACATTCGATTGCCAAAGTTAGATGAACTCGGGAAGAACTTGGTGTCAAAAAAATTGGTAGACAAAGTAGACAACAACACGAATCAAAGAAGGGTAGTAGATGAATCCGCCACCAACATCTCCACAGAACTCATAGATCAACACTGTTACAACCCTTTAAGTTGCATACTATGATACATGCCTTCATGACAACACTGGCTAAATACATGAGTACTATGGAGGATAGTGTTTCTCTAAATAACGCGGCGTTGGAGCAGATGACTTACAAAAGGATTGAATCCTTGTATGATCAGCTGGAAGTTTGGACAACATATCTCAGGAGTAGGAATCCTTGAAGGAAGGGAAAATACTTGCCTTTTGTTTTGTCTTTTTCCTAACAAACTTCAATTTTGTCTTATTAGTACATTTGCCACTAGGAATTAGAAGTTGAACCATTTTGTAACCGCTTCTTAAAGAAGAAGACGAAGAGTCATACAGTAGTTAATAAAATTTGTATAAAGAGAAATAGAATCCCATTTGCAAGGGGATTTTTGACTCTTCAAACATTATTTATTTCTAAACTATTTTGGGAACACAGTGTCAACTAAAATTGAAGAGTTGTTTTAAAGTTTTCATGTATTATTGTTGATACTACTAATAGGGAGAAGCCCTCAAGGCCAACTTTTGAAGAAGGAATTCATTGTGTGTGAAGCAAATCTAAGTGGTGAATTACTTTAAGCAAGGATGAATGTTGTTCATATGGATTGTTAGAATGTTATTTTGTTTATGGATTAATTCTTATGCAATCTATGATATTCTACAATTTTAAGTATTTCTTTAAATATGTTGTATGCCTTGAGCTTGCTGAGTTCTTAATGTATGCATTGTTGTAATCTAGACTAATATGGTTTTATGTATATGTATGCGCTTGTTTATGATTCTTCTCTTCTATTCAAGCTATCTGTGTAGGGGTTTATGCAAGATTCAGTTCCATTTTCAACTCACTAGTTACTTTAGTTTTCTCCTAGCTAGGATTGATTAAAGTAGATTAGTAACAAGTTAGATTTCATTTCATACATAGTATTAATCTACATCTTTGCATTGCACTCATCATCCACATTCATCGAAAAACTGGTCCACAACTGGTCAAAACCCTAAAAACAGTAACAATGGCAGCCGGGCCAGAATTCGAATGGGTCTCCTAATCCAAATAGTGCATATTCCACTACAACAAATCCCTGTGATTAGCTCCCTTTTTTTCTTCCACTGGATGCTTTAATGTATTTTTATCCAGTTTTTTTTTTTTAAGTCGACACTATTTATCAGGAGGGCGCTATTTATGGAGCTATTTGCACTGAGCAACAAAATTGGGTGCTAAAAGGCTCTATTAGGCCCTATTTAGCTCCCAGTTTAGCTTCCAGTTTAGCTTCCAGTTTAGCTCCCAGTTTAGCTTCCAGTTTAGCTTTCAGATTAGCTTCCTTTTTATCTTTTATTTTGGCTTCCAATTTAACTCCCAATGTGCCTAAATAGTAATTTTGTTGAGTTTTTGGGGGTTAAGTGGATAGGGGCTTTGGGGATTAGGTTATTTAGGGATTTGAGGTCTAGGGATTAAGGGTTAAGGGATTAGGGGTTATCGTTTAAGGGATTAAGGGTTAAGGGATCAGGGGTTATAGTTTAAGGGATTAAGGGTCAATGACTAATGGATTTGGGGCTTAGGGGTTAGGTAGTTTAATGGTTAATTGATTAGGGATTATATATGGTCAAGGGATTGATTACATCCATCAACCCTACACATAATCATTGAGATCGTCCACATCTCATTTTCATCATCCGTCATTTCCATATGTAAAATATTTGTCGGAACTAATCTCTTGAAATTCCATGGAACTTCCAATACACCCATCACAAATATTTTCTTCCACCGACCCCTCACAATGAGCAGTGAATGGGGCCAACGTTGAAATGTCTTCAGTTTGTTTTTGTATGCATCGAAATTTGACATGGTTAGAATAGATACATGCGTTTATGGTATGGGAGGGTTTCAAGACTCAAGGATGTCTTATGTCCCCACATAATCTTTGAGATCATCCACGTTTTCATCAACGTTCAGAATGAACGCCTCATTGTCATCATTTGTCATTGCCATCTATAGAATCTTTATTGGAACTCTCTTGAAATGTCATGGAACTTCCAGTTCACCCACCAAAAATGTCATGCACCGACCCTGCATAGTGAGTAGTGAATGGGGACAACGTTGAAATTTCTTCAATATGCACTTGTATGCGTCGAAATTTGACATGGTTAAACTAGACACATGCCTTGATGGTATGGGAGGGTTTCAAGACTCAAGGATGTATGGTGTCCCCACATAATCTTTGAGATCATCCACATTCACATCAACGTTCATCATGCACATTTCATTGCCATCATTCGCCATTCCCTTCTATAGAATCGTTGTCAGAACTATCTTGAAATTCGACATGGAACTTCCAATACACCCATCACAAATTTCTTCCACCGAACCTGCACAGTGAGCAGTGAATGGGGCCAATGTTGAATTTTTTTCAATTTGTTCCTGTATGTGTTGCAATTTGACATGGTTCGACTATATAGTTGCCTTGATGGTATGGGAGGGTTTCAAGACTTAAGGATGTTTGATGTCCCCGCATAATATTTGAGATCATCCATGTTTGCATCAATGTTCAATATAATGGATGTCTCATTTTCATCATTCATTATTGCCATCTGTAGAATCTTTGTCGGAACTCTCTTGAAATGTCATGGAACTTCCAATACACCCATCACCAATGCCATCTTGCATCGACCTCGCACAATGAGCAATGAATAGGGCCAACATTGAAATTTCTTCAAACTGTGAATGTATGCGTCGAAATTCGACATGGTTACACTAAACACATGCCTTGACAGTATGGGAGGGTTTCAAGACTCAAGGATGTTTGATGTCCCCACATAATCTTTGAGATCATCCATGTTTGCATTAACGTTCATAATGGATGTATCATTGTCATCATTTGTCATTTCCATATGTAGAATATTTGTTGGAACTCTCTTTAAATGTCATTGAACTTCTAATTCATCCACCACAAATGTCATGCCCCGACCCCACATAGTGATCAATGAATGGGGCCAACGTTGAAATTTCTTCAATATGTTCATCTATGCGTCAAAATTTGGCATGGTTAGACTAGACACATGCCTTGACAGTATGGGAGGGTTTCAAGACTCAAGGATGTATGATGTCCCCACATAATCTTTGAGTTTGTCCATGTTTGCATCAACGTTCATAATGGACGTCTCATTGTCATCATTCATTGTTTCCATCTGTAGAATCTTTGTTGGAAATCTCTTGCAATGTCATGGAACTTCCAATTCACCCACCACAAATGTCATGCACTGACCCCACATAATGAGCAGTGAATGGGGCCAACGTTGAAATTTCTTCAATATGTTCCTATGTGCGTCGAAATTTGACATGGTTAGACTAGACACATGCCTTGACTGTATGGGAGGGTTCCAAGACTCAAGGATGTATATTGATGTCCCCACATAATCTTTGAGATAATCCACATTTGCATCAACATTCATCATGCACGTCTCATTGTCATCATTCGTTATTCCCTTCTATAGAATCATTGTCGGAACTATCTTGAAATTTGACATGGAACTTTCAATACACCCATCACAAATTTCTTCCATCAAATCCACACAGTGAGCAGTGAGTGGGGACAACGTTGAAATTTTTTCAATATGTGCTCGTATGCGACGAAATTTGACATGGTTAAATTAGGCACATGCCTTGACAGTATGGGAGGGTTTCAAGACTCAAGGATGTCTAATGTCCCCACATAATATTTGAGATCGTCCATGTTTGCATCAACGTTCATAATGGACGTCTCATTGTCATCATTTGATGATTCCATCTGTAGAATCTTTGTTGTAACTCTCTTGAAATGACATGGAACTTCCAATTCACCCACCAAAAATGTTATGCACCGACCCCGCATAGTGAGCAGTGAATGGGGCCAACGTTGAAATTTCTTCAATATGTGCCTGCATGCGTCGAAATGTGACATGGTTAGACTAGACACATGCCTTGACGATATGGGAGGGTTTCAAGACTCAAGGATGTATATGGATTTCCCCACATTATCTTTGAGATAATCCACATTTGCATCAACGTTCATCATGCAAGTCTCATTGTCATCATTTTCCATTCCCTTCTATAGAATCGTTGTCAGAACTATCTTGAAATTTGACATGGAACTTCCAATACACCCATCAAAAATTTCTTCCACCGAACCTGCACAGTGAGCAGTGAGTGGGGCCAACTTTGAAATTTTTTCAATCTCTGTCCGTATGCATCAAAATTCGACATGGTTAGATTAGACACATGCCTTGACAATATGGGAGGGTTTCAAGACTTAAGGATGTTTGATGTCCCCACATAATATTTGAGATCGTCCATGTTTGCATCAACGTTCAATATAATAGATTTCTCATTGTCATCATTCATCATTTCCATCTATAAAATATTTGTCGGAACTCTCTTGAAATTTCATGGCACTTCCAATGCACCCATCACAAATGTCATCTTGCATCGACCTCGCACAATGAGAAGTGAATGGGGCCAACGTTGAAATTTATTCAAAATGTGCATGTATGCGTTGAAATTCAACATGGTTAGACTAGACACATGCCTTGACGGTATGGGAGGGTTTTCAATACTCAAGGAGGGTTTCGAAATTCCACATTTGCATCAACGTTCATCATAAACGTCTCATTTTCAATGTTCGTCATTCCCTTCTATAGAATCGTCGTTAGAACTATCTTGAAATTTGACATGGAACTTCCAATACACCCATCACAAAAGTCATGCACCGACCCCACATAGTGAGCAGTGAATGGCGCCAACGTTGAAATTTCTTCAATCTATGCCTGTATGCATTGAAATTTGACATGGTTAGATTAGACACATGCCTTGACGATATCAAAGGGTTTTGAGACTTAAGGATGTATATTGATGTCCCCACATAATCTTTGATATCATCCACATTTGCATCAACATTCATCATGCATGTCTCATTGTCATCATTCGTCATTCCCTTCTATAGAATCGTTGTCGGAACTATCTTGAAATTTGACATGGAACTTCCAATACACCCATCACAAATTTCATGCACCTACCCCACATAGTTAGTAGTGAATGGGGCCAACATTGAAAGTTCTTCAATCTGTGCATGTATGTGTCAAAATTTGACATGGTTATATTAGACACATGCCTTGACGGTATGGGAGGGTTTCAATACTCAACTGTGTCTGATTTCCCCACATAATCTTCGAGATCGTCCATGTTTGCATCAACGTTCATTGTCATCATTCATCATTCCCTTCTATAGAATATTTTTTGGAACTCTCTTTAAATGTCTTGGAACTTCCAACATGCCCATCACCAATGTCATCCACCAACCTCGCGCAGTGAACAATGAATGGGGCCAATGTTGAATTTTCTTCAAAATGCGACTGTATGCATTGTAATTTTGTATGTTCACACTAGGCACATGCTTTGATGGTATGGGAGGTTTTTAAGACTTATGGACATCATTGTCTTCATCATTTCCATCATCATCATATTCATCATGACCCAATTTATCCATCCATGCCAACAAAGATCAAACCTGACATACCCATCTTTACAACGAAACCTAATGATTAATAAACCATGATTTTGTTAAGTTGAGACATCCCAAAATAATTTTATAGGGTCCAACATGAAAGTGGTTTAATTGTTAATGAGTTAGGGATTATATTGGGTGAAGGGATTAATGAAATCAATCGACCCTACATGGTTACCAGTGAATGAGACCAACATTGAAATTTCTCCAAGCTGTGCTTGTATACGTCGAAATTTGACATGGTTATACTAGGCACATGTCGCTTGATGGTATGGATTTCTGATGTCCCCACATAATATTCAAGATCGTTCGTGTTTCAAGGGGTTAGGGGTTAGATGATATAAAGGTTAAGGTATTAGGTTTAGGCTTAGAGAAATATTTCAATTTATTTTAAAATATAAAATAATGAATAAACTTAGGATACATTAATTAGCCTAATTGTCTGGATTTACATTGATTTACATATACGATATATTTAATTATATTTTTTAACAATTGCCAATAAATGACCACTAACCATGCTAACTCTTATATAAGTAATCCTAATTTTGTTTGCCAACAATTCATAGAAAAGATTGAACAATTTAAGGATATTGCCAAAAGTAATTTGTATCGTCATAAATAATACTGAAGCATTTCATGAAAGTTTGGGCCATACAAATCAACGTCATTTTAAAAACTGGATTACAAATAATTTTGAAAATTTAGAAGTCTTGGTCATTAACATTATTGTCTACAACAATGTCATCCAGTTTATCATTGTCAATGTTCATATGTTCTTTCAAGTATTTAATATTATCATCATCCTCTTCTTGATCCGCATCATCTTCATCATCATTGAAATTTGACTGTAGACCATCTATATTGTTACCAAATGTATAATTTGGATCAACATTTTCTATACCATCCATATTGTTGGCTTCCATAAAATCATCTAACTCTGGATTGTTGTCTTCTTGTGCCTGAACATAACCATCTTCAACATCATCATGGATGTTAATTTCTTCAATGTTCTCTAATCCATCTCTCTCATTTTGTTGGAAATCATTGTTTTTCTCAATATCCACTAATGCATCGTCAAATGCATGCCTTAATCTTGGATCATAATGTATGACAAATATCCATTTCGGGTCCAAAATATCTTCATAGAAAAATACCTGCACATGAACAACATACATATATTAGAAATATATTACAACACTTTTATTTATTAATAAACACATATATTATGGTAAAAAACTATGAATCAATAGATTAATGATCACTATTGCTTCTTATTTGAGTTAAAGAAATACCTTCTCACAATGAATTGGTAGAACATAAGGCTCCTTATCCTTCTTGGGTGTGTGTTATATTCTTTGCATGTGTGTGTGTGTGGGTGCGTCAGATATGACAACTGCGTCTGACGATCCCTTCACCTAGGGCTCTGCCATGTGCGCCGGGCACTTTCCTAGGGGGGTCCCCCGGAGGGGGGGGGGGGGAAGGTAT
>ML799337.1:17258-43076 GCA_009831015.1 Picea engelmannii
AATATATTTACCTAGGAAAGTTAGGTATGGGGTGCCTTCTAAACAATTATCTACATACAATTCATCTTTAAACACATTTTCATACATTTCTCCACATATAGTCGAGATATGAGAAACGAAATTTGCATTTTATCAACTCCCATAATTCATCGTCAAATGGCATGTTTATGTTTCGTTATAAGCAAACATAAACCATTTCATTGCTCATGCTCACTTTTGCATCCAAGAGACCAATTGATATTTACCTTCCACCATAAAGCCTACTAATGTTTCCATGTACGTCTTGACCTCCATATGGTGCACATCCTAATCAAGCTCTGCCAATGTCAACAATAACAACATTATCAATGTCATATTTACCATAGGCCAAAAATATTATAAATAATACATGCCTTCCCTCTAAGAGAATCCTTGTGACCACTCTAGGGTTGTACCCCTCCATGGTTATAATTAATGTGTACTTCCTTTTCAAAATCCATCATGACCAAGTATTATCATTTGTTGGTAATTGATTCAACCACCATTTGTGATTTTGCACCAAGGATATATAGTCATGATCCAATGCTTTCCCTCGTTTCATTGTGGCTCACATGTTGAATACCTCCTAAACCAACATGGGCTCACCAATAATAGCTAACAAAGATTAATGGGTAGTTCATTCAATTGTCGTGCGTGATTCTACAACAAGGATTTATACTCCTCGTCCAACGCTTTCACACTTTCAACGATGAATTACATGTCGAATACCTCCTACACCAAAATGGGCTCATCAATACTATCTAACAAATTTGATGATGCAATGTATCTAAAGGACCCAGCCTCAACTTTCTTAAGATAATGTTCTCCACCTGTACGGTCTCATCATCATTGTCACAACTATTAGTCACTAACTACTATCTTTGACAATTCATCAATCTCAAGTAGAAGATTGGCACCAAAACAATTGTCAACTTCTTATTAATTATCGACCCATGGTCTAGCGTTGTCCACTCTAGCCTCATCAACAATTCACTATGTCATCCATAAAACATGGTATCCCCAATTTTAAGAAGAGTGACTTATAAATGCATAATCATTACTCATCATTTTGCAATATCTAGTGAATATATTGTCTTTACTATATTTTAGTCCACCTTCAATCACTTCTTCTTTGGCACCAATGACTACGGATCACTATCAAGCAACCTTAAATGATGATCAATACTATCTAACAAAGTTGATGATGCAATGTATCTAAAGGACCCAGCCTCAACTTTCTTAAGATAATTTTCTCCACCTGTATGGTCTCATCATCATTGTCACAACTACTAGTCACCAACTACTATCTTTGACAATTCATCAATCTCAAGTAGAAGACTGGCACCATAACAATTGTCAACTTCTTATTAATTATCGACCCATGGTCTAGCGTTATCCACTCTAGCCTCATCAACAATTCACTATGTCATCCATAAAACATGGTGTCCCCAATTTCAAGAAGAGTGACTTCTAAATGCATAATCACTACCCATCATTTTGCAATATCTAGTGAATATATTGTCTTTACTATATTTTATTCCACCTTCAATCACTTCTTCTTTGGCACCAATGACTACGGATCACTATCAAACAACCTTAAATGGGCCATCAATGTTTCCCTTCTACCCTTTCATATTGTGCAATTCCCAAGTATAAATCATATAACTAATATATATCATCATTTTGCCACTCCTCATCACAATTTGATTTTTTAAAACCCACGAGTTAACATACGCTTCACACATAGTGAATGTCATATTATTCTACTCAATCACTACATCTTAGAGTAGAGGGAATCATATTCTACCTAATAACATTATATTTTTTGCAATAATTGACAAAGTCCTTCAACATAGACCCTCTGCCATTGTCACTTCTTTGCACCTCAATGTGCCTTCTATGTTGCTTTTCAAGGAGTCCTTGTGAATGCTTGAACTTAGTAACAATTTCAAAGCACAACTTCGACACCATTGGCATTCATCCTATTAACCAACCAAATACTTTATTTCTACAACATGAATCACATTCATTCTCTCCTTGATCTCCCCAATGTAAAAATGGGTAAGCTTAATCCCTTGACCATGGCCCTCAATACTCACATCATTCCACATGAACATCAAAACTCTTCCAACTAATTATATCATAAGGACCACTCGCAATGAGGTGTCGCGATGGGATTCCCCATAGTTGATCAACCAAAATGCAAAAGTCAAAGTGAAGAATATGATCATGCCATATAATTAGCACATTCCACTAGACTTTTTCTTTGCACTTTGACAACTATCTTTAGACAATGACTCTTCTTGCCCTTTTCCCCATCCATAGAAACCAATGTGCTATATGCTACTCTTAAAATCTATAAACAAGTTTGTGTTGGTTTAATGCAATATGAACTCTTCCATAAAATCCATCTTAGTCTATCCTTGGCTCTCCTATTGTAGCCATCTTTCACTTAGCATATTTAAGCCTAGTGATAATCATATTTTCCAAAGGCGCAATTTTTCTATGTTATTTCTCAAAAATGAAAACACCAACCAATAGGGATTGTCCTGCTTGTATAATTTGTGTGTCTAAATTTTATCATATATAAGCATCTAAGAATATCAGTGTCTTGAATACCTATACTCGTCAAATTCCCCTACATCTTCATAGGGAACTCCCATAAGTCTCTAAATCAGAGAACTTGTCCAAAATTATTTTCGCATGTTATTTCTCAAAGATACAAAACCAACCAACAAGTCCAACTTATATGATGTAAGGTACCAAATGTATTATATAAAGCAGAAATAGAAAATATTAAGGCATATTTTAGTGAAACAACAAAATATAAAGAATAATGACACCAACAATAATATCATTATTGATAGAAAGCCAAGTTCACTTGCCTCTTCGAGGGGGCAACCTCTAGCAGAGCAGAGCTCTATTACAGTAATTCTCAAGATGATACCCTCCCATGCCTTATACTCCTATTTATATTAATTATATCTTCTAAAGAACATTCTAGAGCAATATGTTTCTAGAAGTGGAAGCTTCTAAAGTATTCTTACATTAGACTTATTCACATTATTATATAGGCCTCATTTACTAATGTCAACCTTTATTACATAGCAAGCATATTATTATACCTATGTTAGGGGTTAGGGAGGCTAGGTCCCTAACATGCCCTCCCCCTTGAAAAATAATCTTGTCCTCAACGCTTGAGATGGAGAAATTGTTGCAGAATCGTAGTTGGTCCCAAGTGGCATTTTATGGTGGTGTATAATTCCACTGAACTAAAACTTCCTTGATGGTGCATTGACGGAAACGATGTTCACGTTGGTCCAAGACTGTTTGTGGCTACAACCAAATGGATGCTTCTTCATCCAACTCGGAAATATTGGTTTGATTCTGGCACTTAGTTCCAATCACTTTCTTTAAGCACAAGACATGGAATACAAGAGGGAGCTTAAAGTAACTGAGAAGAGCTAACTAGTAGACCATTGGCCCCACTCACTCAAGAATTGAATAAGGACCATAAAATTTGGGGGCCAGTTTCTGACAGTGTTCAACTTTGAGTGAAGTTTACTTATAAGGTTGCAGACGAAGAAACACATAGTCCCCTTCAACAAATTGGCGTTCTGGACAACCTTGATCTGCTTGTTACTTCATGTGATTATGAGCTATGAACAAATTTTCTTTGAGGGTACGGAGAATGGTCGTGCGAAATGTAAGAGTGTTGTCAACCTCCTAAATCTTGGAGACACTTGGCATGTATGAGAGAACCAACAATGGATTTTGCCTCACATTGCTTCAAAGGGAGTCATGTATGGTAAGAGGTGTTGTACCACCGCTCATCTAGGGATAACCACTGAGCCCACTAAGTTTTTCGGTCAGACACAAAACACCACAAATATGTTTCCAAACACTTGTTGAAAGCTTCAGTTTTCCCATCAGTCTGGAGATGATAGGCAGTCCTGAGATGCAATTGGATTCCTTGGAGCCTGAACAATTCTTACCAAAAATTGCCGATGAAATTTGGATCTCAATCGGATACAATAAAAGCAGGCATGCCATCGAATTTGAAGATATTGTCCATAAAAAATTGAGCCACTGTGGATGCGGTGAACAGGTGTTGAAGAAAACATAAATGAGCATGCTTGGAAAGACGATCTACTACAACCATTATCACTGACTTATTGCTCGATTTAGGTAAGCTTGCAATGAAGTCCATAGAAATATCCATCCAAATAGTAGCTGGAATCGGGAGCAGTTGGAATGTGCTTGGAGATTTGACGGTTTCTCCCTTATTGTGTTGATAGGTATGGCATTCAACCACAAAGGTTCAGATGTCCTATTTAATACCCTCCTAGAAAAAAATAATGTTTGACCCATTCATAGGTTTTGGTAAAACCTAAATGCCCAGTTGTGGGGGAAGCATGAAGCTCAGAGAGCACATTAGATTTAAGGTTCTATTGTTTGCTTAAATATGAGAGTATAGTGAAGCTCATCATTGTGCCAAGAGTGCCCTAGAGAAGCTTTAGAATCATGTTACGGGTGTTGGATTAGGATAGAAAGTTTGGGGTCTTGCAACCATTCCTTGCAAACTGGTTGAAGCTAATCTGCAACAATGAAAGAGAGAGAAAAGAGGCACCCTTCATCTTCATATTTCCTTGAAATAGCATCAACAAACGGATTTTCTTTTCCCTTCTTGTAAATTATCACATAATCATATCCAAAGAGCTTGGTCACCCATTTTTGTTGCTCTGGGGATGCGATTCTTTATTCCAAAAAATACTTGAGGCTATGATGATCAATTTTAATTTGGAAGCGTTGTCCCAATAGATAAGGACAAAAGAGATCCATTGCATGCAAAATAGACAACATTTTTTTTCATAGGTTGATTGGCCCAAATGTCGCTCTGAAAGTTGTTTGCTAGTGAAAGTCAAAGGTCGATCATATTGCATGAGAACTGTCACAATTACTTTCCCTGAAGCATCACATTTTAGGACAAAAGTCTTTGTGAAGTTTGGTAGTGTCAGGACAAGGGTTGTGCACATAGCCTCTTTCAATGCATGGAAGGAGTGATTGTTTGCGGGAGTCCAACTAAAATCATTCTTTTTAAAGAGAGCAATGACAACAATTGCGATTTTTCCATAATCTTGAACAAACTTACGATAATAGCTCATTAAACCCGGGAAACCATGCAAGCTTTTAAGAGTTTTAAGGTAAATCCAATCCTTCATAGCTTCAATTTTCTTAGGATCCAGTCGTACACCATCATTGTCGACAATATGACCCAAGTATTCAATTTCAGAGGCTCCAAAAGTACATTTAGATTATTTGAGAAAAAAATTGTGCTTAGATAGGAGATGTAGAACTTGATCCACATGGGCGAGATGGGCTTGCCAATGTTTACTATAGATGAAAATATCATCAAAGAAAACTAAGACAAATTTACGGAGGAAAGGATGGAAGACATGATTCATGGAACTTTGAAAAGTGGAGGGGGCATTACATAGGACAAAGGGCATGACCAAGAACTCATATTGACCCTCATTAGTTCTAAATGCAGTCTTGGGAATGTCTTCCTCTTTCATATATCTCTGGTGGTAGCCAGAACGGAGATCAAGTTTGATAAATTACGAAGCACCCCTCAATTCATCCAAAAGGTTATCAATTACAAGAATGGGAAATTTGTCTTTGATTGTGAGTTTGTTGAGGGTGTGAAAATCGAGACACATGCACCAAGTGCCCTCTTTCTTGAGTACCGTGACTACGGAAGAATAATAGGGGTTGGTACTAGGGTGGATGACACCCGCTTCTAGCCATTCTTGAACAATTTTCTCAATTTCATTTTTTTGGGCAAAGGGATGATGATACGGGTGAACAATGGGAGGGAGACTGCCCCGTACTAGAGGAATGGAATGATAATGGATGTCACAAGAAGGGAGAAGTCGATAGAGGGTGTTAAAAACATCTTGGTGTTGGGAGAGTATAGATTGGCATTTTGATAGCTTGAATGGAATGGAGTTGGGAGATAATGCCAGAATGATATTTTTTTAGTAGCTTTTTCATTATGTCGGAACTGATGATCTCAGGGAAGCCTGTTGTGATCCCTTGGAACTTATATTGTTGTCCCTTTTGTTGGAAATGCATGGTTAAGTCCTTAAAATCCATGGTGTTGGAGCCAAGAGTGTAAAATCATTCAACACCAAGCACAATGTCACAATCGTCCATGACGATATTAAACATATTGGATTTCAGGGGGCACACATTTTCACAACGCCCCAGTATTTCATGGAACTGCCATTGGCAATTATGATTTGAAAATTGTTGACTACACAGATATAGCAATTGATTTATTGGGCAATGCGATGATGAATAAAATTATGGGTGTTGCCACTCTCAACTAGGATAATGACTTCCTATGTTTAATGTATTAACTTGAGGGTTTGGGGAGCAGAGAAGCCAAAAGGTGTTCAGCGAAATCAGTTGTTCAACTTCTGGTGGATCAAAAGGCGGAATCAAATCATTGGTTAGGGGTATCTCTTCCATAGGGGAAACATCGACATCTTCCTCAGAAACATCCTCGAAAATCGCTATAAAAATTTTATATTCATTACATTTGTGCCTTGGAAAATATGTCATCACAATTATAACAAAGACCCTTGAGTTGGCATTCAGCCATTTCTATCAGATTTAATTTATGTATCTTGAGAGGAGTGACAGGAGGGGCGGGATTGGTGGGTGTAGGGCAAGGAATAAATGAGGGGTTTTTTTTGGAGGAAAAAACTTGTTGTGCTTCCTTGGCACATTTAGTAGCTTCCAACCAAGTCTAGGGGCGAGCCATTAAGACCTGAGCTCAAATTTCAGCATTCATGCCACTAATAAAGCATTCCCTGAAGAAGGCATCTAACATGCCCTTCATTCCGAAAGCCAAGTTCTCAAAGGCGGTGACAAATTCTTCCACTATGCCAAATTGTTTCAACTTGGTCAAATGGCCCAAATGGTGGGTGTCGATGTCAAAGCATTCATAAAGATCGACAACAAATTGTGTCCAAGAAACATACCCTTGGTGTGAAGTTTTACTCCATTGCCACCATCGTCAGTGTTCAGGATCCAGATAGAACACCATAACGAAGTTTGGCTAAATCATCAATAATGCCATGCAAGGAGAAATAATGTTCCATTTGAGTGACATAGACGATGAGATCTTAGCCATCAAATTTGTTTACGTCAATTCTAAAAAGACGTAGTTCGCACTAAAAGTGGTTAGAATGAAAAGGTGTGGAATGGGAGGATTCAAATCCTTCTAGGTTATAAGTTGGTGTAGAAGAAAAAGGATATTGGAATTGTGTAAACATTGTTGTCAATTTGTTCATTGTTGCTAGAAGTTCTTCTAGTGCATTGAGCCAAGATTGATGGTATCGAGTTGGTGACGCCGAGAATTTATGGTAGCAATGTTGGAATTAAGGTCGGAGATATATTTCTTGGTTTACTCAATGGTTTTGTCCAAGGTAGTGATGTGTCTATGAAAGTGTTGGTTGTCGTTGATGTGGGCCATTGGGGAGTGAATGTGGTTGGTGGGTTCGCACAGAAAAGGGGTTATTGGTGAAGGGTACCATATGACAATAATTCTCAAGACAAGACTTTACCATGCATATATTCTTATTTATACTAATTCCATCTTTAAAATAACATTCTAGAGGAAGATCTTTCTAGAAACAAAATCTTCTATTAAGTCTTCTTACATTTCACTTATTCACATTATTATATAGGTCTTATTTGTTAATGTCGATCTTTATTACATAACAAACATATTATTCTACCTACGTGGGATTAGAGAGGTTAGATCCCTAACATATAATTCAAGTGTATTGTATTACATCATATATATGCATTTGTGTATATCAATGTTTGGAATATCCATACTCATCAAATTTCTCTACATCTTCACAAGGACCTCGTACGAGTCATTCACCGATACAAACATGTACAATAACAGAAATTTGACTATAATAAAATAAGGATGTACAATAACTCTTATAATATTAAATTTAAACACCTTACCTCCTCCCTCAAGATGAGAGAAAAACATTATCTTCAATTTAGCATCGATTGGCAACTGTGATGAATGAAATATTAAATTTAAACACCTTACCCCCTTCCCTCAAGATGAGAAGAGACATTACCTTCATTATCTTCAATTTAGCATCGATTGGCAATTGTGATGAATGAAAGTGAGCGAGCTAATCAAATATTCCCGACCCTTATAATTTTAAATTTAGACACTATGCGTTCCCTCGGGATGAGATAAGTGACCAATATCTTCAGTTTAACATTGATTGGTAATTGTGATGAATGAAAAGTGAGTGAACTAATCAAATATTCCTCTTTTCTTCCTTGAACATGGCCTACATGGCCTGTTGATTTGCACAGGCCACATTCAGGCGTGCAAATAGTATGAACACCTGGTGAGACGATTACGAGAGATTTCCCCCATCGTACCAAAAAAAATTCGTTATATTGCATTGGAGTTAGTTAGTATAGGAACAACAAAACATATTGCTTCATTTTAGTTCAAGTAGTGGGTAGAGAATATGCACTACCTTAACATTATGTTATGAACACCTGGTGAGATATTAGATTTCCCCATCGTATCAAAGAAAAGTTCGTTATATTGCATTGGTGTTAGCATAGGAGCAACAAAACATGTTGCTTCATTTTAGTTCAAGTAGGGGGTAGAGGATATGCACTCTACTATAACATTAAGTTCTGTAGTAGTATCTTCTGGATTGTCTGCTTTTGGACATTTTGAATGTTCTGATGCAAGGATTCAAAGGTCCAGAGAAGACAATCCAGAACATATCACCACAGACAAAATAATAGGATTTGGAATCAAGGGTTCAAAACGTCCAGATGATCCAGAATATTGCTGCAGGTCATTTAGAAGATAAAGATAATTTAGAAGATACTACCAAAGATTATCCAGTGAAGACAATTCAGAAGATATTACCACGGACAAAATAATAGGATTTAGAATCAAAGGTTCAAAACGTCCAGATGATCCAGACTATTGCTGCAGAAAATCTAGAAGAAACTATCATAGAAAACATAATGTAATTAGGAAGCAAGACTTAGTCTGTAATTAAGAAGCAAACTTTAACAATATGTATTGATCTTCAATGATATGGAATAAACGTGCTGTGATGAAATAGAGTAAATGTTATAATGTTGTATTTAAATACCTAATTAGTTCTTTCTGCATGAAAGTACGAAGCTTTGTCCTGAAACATATGTTAAATTAAAAAGGGAAAAAAACGTGGTTACTAGGTTATATTTAAATACCAAAGGAGTTCTTTCAGTATAAATATACAAGCATTGTCCCGAAAAATATGGTGTAGATGAAGTTCACAAGACCACATGTTAAATTAAAAGGGGGAAATCTTATTTTATGCAAAAAAGAATTCGAGATTGGAAGTAAAAATTTAAATCGTGTATATTATAATTGGCACATCTCTAATATTAATTAAATATTTTTTATATTTTCTATTTATGGATTTTTTCATTTTGCGTGTTAGTTGAGAAATTAATATTTATGACTTTTTCTTGGAAAAGAGCTAGCTTCCACATATTTGAAAAGATTGATTATTGGATACGAAATACTAATTGATACTTCCCTTCCAATTCTAGAACCACGAGAGAGCGGCAAAGGTTAGGTATTATCCAAGACAATGGTATTTATCCAAAATCCAATTTGTGTCCAATACAGGGTATAACAAGGAATATCATAAAATATGCATGAAATAAGTGTAGCATACAATTTTCTGTCAATCATGAAAGCTCTAGTATACAAAACTGATCTTAATAATCTCCTCGTTATCAAGCAAATCCATAATTTACAGAAAGTGGGGTAACAGGCCGAAAATGGCTGCTAAATTAATTAATATCCAACAAACATAGGAAGCGTTTCCTTCTCTTCAATCATATTCACCCATGGAGAATTTGTCTTCCGGATAATATATTGCAACAACAGTATTCCCGCCGAACTTCCTTCCATTCAAGGCAGCTTTTGCCTTGCCAGAACTATCAGTATCTGAAAATTCCACAAACACCTGCAAAAGAACAAGGTCAAAATCAAACTAAAATGCAGAAAGCAAAGACATTGTCTAGTGATATATCGTAATCATCCTGTGGATTAGTTACATTTGAGAATGTACAATATTCAAGGAAATAGATGCTCCGTACAAACAACAGAATGGACACACTGACCTTTCCAACACCAGGACGTGATTCTCCGCTTGGATCAGGACGTGGGATAACAAGATTGACTATTGATCCTGAAACAGATAACAATGGAACTCAGTATTTTCTTTATCAAACCATGATTGTGTTCTTTCAGTTATGACATTAATATATGTATACCATATTTTCCACATTCTTCTCTCATGTCTTCTAGTATCTCATCGTACTCTTCATCATCCCTCAGCTCATCTGCTGACACAACCTGGAAAAAAAACAAGAATATCTAACTGATTCGATCATAATATTGACAGCTATTGCTTTTATGAGGGGTACAAAGCATCATTTAGTCACATGAAAGTCTGCATAGCATGTGCTTGAGCACAAACTATGTAATCATATAATAAAGAGATGCGGAATTATGTGAATAGTTTGTGCTTGAGCACAAACTACGTAATGATATAATAAAGAGATGTGGAATTATGTGGAAAGCTATTTTTGCCCTATGATACCAGCACCAATAAGCATACCTCTTAGTTACATGAAAGTCTCCACAACATGTGCATTATTAGCACAAACCACAAAATGACTTTTTTGCTCTTAATATAATTCCCAAGAAAACCCCCAACCCCTTCCCCTTGATCCGAGTATGGTACCCAGGGAAAACCGACTGTTAGAGTTTTAGCAACCTAACTCAGCAGGGACACTGACTGAAGCCCACAACATCCACAGAGCCAGCCAGCCCAGGGACTCCTCGAGATCTCCTACTTGTAAATCATAGCACCCAACCACTCGAGCTAACCCACTGAACTACAAACTATGTAATGATATACTAGAGGGAAGAATTATATCAATAGTTATTTTTACCCTAACGATACCAGCACCAATAAGCATACCTCTTTCTAGGCCCAGAGACATAATTCAGAGTTAGCTGTGCTCTTGCCAAAGGAGATTAAGGTTATGTACCTGTGTCAAGGAAACAACTTTTGTAGGTGTTTCTGGGGGGCCAAGAGCAGCAGTAAACAAACCAGGTACACCACTTCCAACTTGCAGTGCAAGCTTCTGCAGCATAGAAAAAGGATATATCACACAAACAAGAAACCAGAACAAAGTTTAAAAGACACATCAATTACTTTTAATGTGCAACAAGGCATTGTGACAACTGCAAAAACCTCACCTGTAAAGCTATATGTTGTTGAGCCTGTGCTAAGACATTCTCCTGGTCTGGTTTTGGCTGACCACTGCTATCAAATGAAAAAGAGATAGTCTCAGTTAGACTGCCATAATTAAGAATGAACAATAAGAGATGTAGATTCAATTAAGAGATATCATGCCATCGTGTATATCTATACCTGGCAGTAGCACGACGCACAGTCAAAGTCTTATCACCCATTTTAAGCCCATTAAGGGCAGCACATGCAATGTCTGTCACAGCTGGATCCTACAATATTGACTTAGGTAATTAGCTTGCATCTTGATCATGACAGGAGTTTAAATGACACCTCAGAATCATTAAAATAATGACTAACACAAACGAGCTATTCATATACAAAAATATCAGCACACAGATAAACATACCTGGTAAACGCAAAAGCCATAGCCCTTTGAATTACCTGTATCTCTATCTTTAACAAGATCAAATCCACGAAGAGGTCTGATAAAATAAACAAAAAACCAGAATTACTATGGAGACGAGACATGCAAGTCCAGAAACAAAAATGAGGTAACAAGGTGCCAGATGGTATCCTAGGTCACCATTCCAAGTTCTCTGGTTATTTCCTTTTATAGTAAACAAGAATGTAGAAAATGAGACTGCTGAGCAGGTAGGAAAATTTTCAGAACCAATATTACACTTTTCTATGCATCTGAGATCATTCGCTGGCAAAACACATTATAAAAGGCTTATCTTCTGAATTTTGTCAGGGTTTGGGGCAGGGGGGTAAGGGAGAACAAGTTTCAGGGACAGCTAGAGAAACCCAAATTTCAAGGGATGGCATAGAGATAAAAGATTAAAAGATATTCACTAACAGTCTCAGACTAAAAATTGTAGTAGGACATCTCTGCAATCTTTAAAGAAGTAACTACCTTTGTACAACAAATTTAGAACCCTTGCCTGACTAGATAGAAATATCACTTGCTCTCATAAAAATTACAAATTACAATGCAATCTTTCATAATCACTGTAAATTCAAACTCTGATAAAAATTACAAAGACTATAAAAAGATCAATAAGTTGATCAGCACCTTCAAGCATTAAAATTATTTTGTTATGCTCATCAAAGTTCAAACACAGCAAGAGGACTACATCTGATCTTAAGAAGACATTTTCTCGGGGCAGAGATCACTATACGAAATGAGTTATCAGTTCAAAATGAGATAGCAAGTCATGACTCAAGAATTTGATGGATTTGCAGCTAGTAGCAATCAGTTGGAATTGTTAAAGAACTTTAGCCAGATATAATTAAGCCTCCATCCCGTAGGATGAATGAGCATTGACCAAAACTGCATTGCATCTATGAAGTCATTGAATGTTAAGAGTTGACTGGTGCATCCTCACAACAGTAAGACTGACCAACTTATTATAAATGGGTTTGACAATCAGACTTAGTATTGGGGTGAGGTCAGATTCACATAAGATAGGAATAACCAGAAAGGACCAAATGAAAAACTCTAACTTGACGACTTGTATACATTTCAGCTAGGAATTGACCATACCACTAGAAATATGATTCAACCACTGTCACCGAAAGTTGACAAAGGGAGGCCAACATTAGATGTCTGACAGGGAACAGTTTGACATGAAAAACTTCAAGCTCTGATGCGTGAGATGCTCAATATATACATTTGACAACAGTGGACAGCTTATAATGAAATGTGAGTAAAGTGCCATGGTGAAAAGTGTCAATCGGAATGAAGCTGACTGGTTGTACATTGACAAGGAGAAGTCAAACGAGAGGAAATTGTAATGGATAATGCCTACAAGACAGGACACCATGGGCAGATTTACACCAATGAGAGATGTATAATAAAGTTAAAAAGGAGGATTGAGGGCACAACAATATATTTGATAACTACATAGTCTCAACACTCAGAAATGCAGTAGATGAATTTCCTTTCTATAAAGATGTATCGAGTCTAATTTTCACCTCAAGTGTTTGTTGTATTTATGTCTTTTTAGGCATTATGTTGTGATTCCACTGTTATAACAAGTTGTGAGTTCACAAAACAACATATCTCTAAAAAACCTGTACCAATCGTCATGAAATTTTTGTAATAGACAGACCATTTAAAATATTATTGATGAAAAGAAATTACAGAAATGATTTATAATATTAAAATTATGTAGGGAATAATCAAACCACTTTCCACTTCTTTGAGTCGTTTTAAAAGAGAACACTTGTTTAACCATAGTGGCATAGATCAAGCAGACTCTAATCCAGGGGGTTAGTTCAACCAGTTGTGGCCAATGTTGCTGGGCATTTGGCTGGATCCGTGCCAGCAGGTGCCTGGTTCAAATCCCCCTTGGTGAGGTGCACTAGTCTACACCAACAAGCTTACTAGGGATGCCATCCACAAATGTGGAGAAGCATCCCTTGGGTTTTTCTGTAATGTTATGCTTCGAAAAAAAAATATCAAGCAGACTCTAAAATTCAAAAGGCAAACTAGATAAATTATAATATAAATAGCCAATTATTATGCAACCTGGAAAAGAATGATGACAAAGATAAAATATAGTAAAATAATTGCGTGATACCTGGAATTTGTCCATATATATATATATATATATATTATTCGAGAGTTAAAAAATTAACCCGGTGATTTACATCATGCTACAGAATTGCAAGAGGCTTGCAGGGCATAAAAATGCAAAAGTCTGATTGTGTCAAATATGTGACGCCATATTGCTGGCCTGTTTCTAATATATACGAAGTATAAGTTTCATATTAAAACAAAAAAAATTAGAAAATATAATGTATACAGATGTTAGTACATTAATATACTGTGGTATTAAATATAATATAATGCTATATTAATATGGAAGATAATATTACTTGTATAGTATATTTATTTATTCATAATATACTATTATGTAAAGCAGGTTGTGGTCAAGTGGTTAAATGAAAGAACTTCAGTGCTGAGGCATGGGATCAAATGGATTCAAAACCACCCATTCAATCTGATTCAATGGAAAGCGGAGTTAGTTGTGAAAATAATCCTACATGCCCTGCCAAAAGATACAGTAAAATAGCATACATACATTTTCTTAACATTGTATATATCAAATATAATATTTTTGAAGAAAATACAAGGATCAGATAACAAAAGCATAATATGTATCTGGTTAATATAGAATATATCAAACATAATATTTCTAAAGAGAGAAGAAAATTGAAAACAAAATACAAAATAAGATTAGAACAAATTTTAATAAAAAAATGTTTACAAAAACGGCTTTAGGCTCACAGACCACAAGCCATACAGGCACATAGTTTCAGGGTTATAAATATAGAAAGAGAAAGACATACAGACACATGCAGAAACATACATAATGATATCAAATGAATATCAGATAAGATATCATTATTTTTTTAGGCATCCACTCATTACTCTGCAAACACCAATAGGGTTTGTTCCCTATTAACACCTGACCTGAAATATTGGCCTTAACTCAGGTATAACATGTCAATGAGAGACTTGGACCGTGGTGAGGAAAATAACAACACCACATATTCACCAGCCCAGCAAATCTTTTGACAAGATATTATTAGAATGTTTGGAGGCAATGTTAAGAATTGCCTTGATCATTGGGACATTCATGAACCCCTTAAGAACCATGCTGGGTATTTGAAAGGCATAAGAGATGCATTTCGGCCCCGAGTCTCAAATAACAAAAACTTAGAATTCAAATATCAATTTGATGTACGTCAGGGACACTTGTACGTAAGATTGCAGCCTTTGAGGGTACTCGCATTCTCAGTTTACATTTTTAGTTTATACCAATTATGCCTCTTCTTTATTTTGTAGGGTTCAACATTTTTTAAGTGGGTTGACCAATTAATTAGTCGCTTTGTTATAGGATCTGCCACATCTATGTGAAAAATCCACAAATCTAATCCAGTTGTAGATCTGCCAGGGTCTGCCCAAGATCTATCATGGAAACAGATCCTGTAGTAAACCTTGATAGATATAAGAGGGAATAAAACCTTGAAATTTCAAAATAAGTCCAAATCCAAACATGCCAAAGCATTCACCATGAACAACACAAGAATATAGAAAGATGAACCCTTAGGGTAGAGTAACACCATCAAATACTCCTAGGGGCTATTTTTTCATAAATATTCCTAGGGACTATGCCAACTATCCCTTATTATTATATTATTTCATTTTAATTACATAGTGGACATATTATTTCTTTTTAATTACACAGTGAGCCTATTCCATTATTATGGCCACATTACATTCGTTATCCTCTTGGGTGTACCCATAATATCCTCCCTAGGTACATTACAGATCCTCTGGAAAAGGAAACGGATTAGAGGCCATGAAACAGGTCCTGTGGAAAATGAAATGGATCATAACAGTTTGAAACAGATCCTGAAAGTTTGAAACAGATCCTGAAACTTCCAATAAATTTTTGACCCACCAACCCCCGAAAATGATTTTTTAATGAAAAAAAATTCCAAAACCCTAAACTCCTAAAGGGTAAATACCCTAAACCCCGTTCCTAATTAAGGTCCAATCTAACCTTACGTCAAGACCTGCTCTCTAGGTCTAATATCAAGGTTTGGTTTATCATTATGATCAAGGTCTGCTACAAATATCTTATTTATCCTTATGTGCTATGTTGTTGCTCACTTCACCAACACTATTATTTAGTCCCGTGGATGTAGAGCTCACAAGAGCACTGTTATGACCTGCTACATGCTCTTGCTGAAATGGTCTTGAAAATGATCAATAATTAATGATGGTTATAACCTATCCAATTAACAGTTATGGTACATGGATGGCTCACAGCAATGTGTCAAATTTTTCAAGCAATCAATTTGAGACAAAAACAGTCCAACAAAATTACAACTTTCAACAAATTCCAAAAAACCCTTCCAACTTGCAAACCTGTTGTATGTCCTGCTGACGTCACTTGTACCGACCATACGTGCTACTGACATCACCTGTTTCTGTTGCTCCTCTCACACGTGCAGCCTCTCTCTCTTGGCTGAAAAAATCAGAAAAGAAGAACAGAAAGCCTAGGATGGATTTGCCAAAGTGATGAATTTCCTTGCTGGATTTCCTTGGGTGTGAAGCCCCAACCAAGCCCCACCTCAGCCCCACCTCAATATACAAGGGGTTTTCACAAAATGAAAAATGCATTGTGAGCGCCAACAAAGATTCCCACCTGCCCAACACCAAGGCCAATGTGGAAATACCTCCTAATGCTACAAAACATCAACACTACTTAGCAAAAGAGATATTCCAATCCACCATCACCTAGAAGTAGATATGTCTCCCACACTAGAAGTGGCTCTACCTCCCACACTAGATCCGCTACCACAATTGGTCTCTCTGACACAAAAGCAAATCCCACTGTATAACATGGACCCTTCTTGGAAGACACCCTGCTCCTAGAAGCCTCCCACATGCCCGACACCAAGGCCAATGTGGGAATACCTCCTAATGCTACAAAACATCAACACTCCTTAGCAAGAGAGATATTCCAATCCACCATCACCAAGAAGTAGATCTATCTCCCGCACTGGAAGAGGCTCTGCCTCCCACACTACATCCACTACTATAATTGCTCCCTCTGACACAGAAGCAAATCCCATTGTATGATATGGACCCCAGTGGCTTTGTCTCCCACACTAGATTTGCTACCACAATTGCTCCCTCTGACATAGAAGCAAATCCCACTGTATGACATAGACCCTTCTTGGAAGACACCCTGCTCCTAGAAGCCTCCCGCTTCTGAGCATCCTACCTAGCTTTTCCTCAACCCATGACACCAACCTGAACCTGAAGGTTGACTTACTCTGAACAGTTGAGTCTCCCTCTAAGCCTGTTGACTCCCTCTGAAGTCTAACCTCCTCTTGACAAACTTGGAAGGTTGCTCCTTCCCACCGAATCTTGAAGCATGACTCTCTCTGAGTTGCACAACCTTTGAAGCTACCTGCTCCTTGTCCTCTGTCACTCTTCTACTTGTCATAGCTCGCATAAGTTGGCCCTTTAAGCTTATAAAAGTTGCTCTCTTAATCCAAGAACTATCGTTGTGTCTAAACTAGATCCCTTGGACATAAATAGCACATGTCCATCTCGAAACAAAACCTTATAGCCCTTCTCCTCAATCGTTGAGACTAAGAGCACAAATGTCAGACTCTACACATCTCCTGACTCCATTTGGAATGACATTATTCCAAATCCTTGCACTGCATGCTTGGTCCCCCATACCAAGTTCCACATACATATCTAAGTCAAACTCTGTGAAGCTCTCGAACAATTCTCGTGCTCTTGTCATATGGCATGTGGCTCCACTATCCACAAACCAAGTCCCATTACCAAAAAAAACACTAGAAAAGGCAGAGACCAATAAGAACTCCCTCTAAAGCATGTCTACAACTTCATCCACCTCAACTGATGATTCCTATTGCTTCCCTTTCCCTTTCCCTTTCTTCCACTATGGGCATAGTGACTTGGCGTATGACAAGCAAAACACTTGATCGTGCTAAGGTCCCTTCTTCCTCTGTTTTGGAAATGCCTCTCTCCTAGTGTGAGCAACTAGGGCCAGCTTCTCATCATCAATACCTCTCTACTTGCCATTCCTAGACTCTATCCAAGCCTCCTCTTGGATGCAATTAATCCACAATCTATCAAATGTTGGCAACTTCTCTTATGCACAAATCCCCCGCACAAATGATTCTCAAGACCTGGGAAAACCATTCAATGCCACATTCACCAACTCTGTGTCATCACCTACCTCACCAATGGCTATACGTTGATCATGAATTTCAGTGATCCTCATGAGGCAACTAGCAACTATATCTTATTTGTACATGTCAACAAATCGGAGTTGGTGCCTCAAAATCAACTTCTGGCTTTGCATTCCCGCTTTGGTACAAGCCCACCAAAGCATCATGCATATCCTTTTTGTCTTCTCAAAAATATGAGAAATCAAGTGATCCTTCACAAAAATCAACAACACCCTCTTCGCCTTCAATTCCCTCTTCCTATGGGTTGTTAATTCCTGCTCAACATAATATTTGAGATCATTCTCTTCCAAGAGCAAAAGGAGTCTAGTCTTTCAAACCCACAAATTAATGGCCACATCCAACCTATCCTCCACTCTAAGAGTGTTCACCATTGTGACCTGTCCAGAACAAAAAAAAAATATGCAGCAACAAAAATCTGCAGCCACACAAATATGCAGCAACAAAAATCTGCAGCAATTGTTTCTCAAGAGATGACTCCTCTCTCTTGAGCCTATGCTCTAATACCATGTCAAAGTTTTCAAGGGCAATCAATGCATTCAATTTCATATCTGAAAATTACTTCCAAGTGACCTCAAACAATAAACTAGGGTTGTTACCAATGAAGAATTTTACACTAAAATCATGATAGAAAATTGCAGTGCAAACACAGATCAGAGAGAAATCATCCATGCACATGAGACAAATTTTTGTTCAATAAATCTTTTGATTAAGAAGTTTTTGGGACAAAAAAAAATTACAATTTGCAAATATGTTGTACAGCTTGTTGACGTCACTTGTACGGCCTATACGGACTACCAATGTCACTTGTAAGAATTGTATGAATCAGACAAATTGTATAGACTATTGACATCAACTATACGGACCGTCCCAACTGCTGACGATACTTGTTTCTACTACTATCACACATATGAGCTCACATGTAGGGCCTCTCTCTTGGTTGAAAATTTCAGAAAAGAAGAACAAAAACCCTAGGACAGATTTGTCAAAGTGAAGAATTTCCCTGCTGAAATTTTACCTCCCAATCTCCTTGGCACAAGTGCTCACTCATTTATGCCAACTCCAAAATGTCACAACAAGATGTGACAAGTGTCTCCTCACATTACCTCTCCTTTTATATGAGTGTAACGAGTGAGTTTTGAAACAAATAACTCAACATCAAATTAGAATTATTTATTCCTCCATGTGGGTGTGAAGCCCCTAATCAATATACAAGGAGTTTTCACAAAATGAAAAATGCAATGTGAGTGCCAACAAAAATTCCCTCATTTCCGACACCAAGGACAATGTGGGAATACTCCCAATGCTAAAAAACATCAACAATATGCATGAGAACTCTCTTTTTGGTTTTGGTTATAACCTACAGTTCTATTTTTGTGATTCTTGAATGATTTTTATTCTTGACTCTGTTTTTTGTACTTGTCATTTCCCCATTGGAAATGGATCCTGGCTTTTCAAAAATATGGCAGATCCATATCCATTTCTTGGTAACTTAGATTAGTATATAGGGTAGATTGACTACATGTATGTTAAAGCATATGTGGTGGCAAGACCATCAAACACTAAAGATACTTATAAAAGCATATTCAGTGGATGATTTTGTATACTTTATAATGTACAGATGATTCCGTATGCTGCTCTTCAGGCATAAAAAGGTTTCATTTGTCCATGTAGAGAGTGGAGTTCCATTAAAACAATATAATACACCTATGCTTTTGTGCAATTCCAAAAAAAACAGCAATTGTTCCTCTGTAGTCCGTTTCCTCCTACACCCACTGAGAAAATAGATCCTGAATAACACATAGGTGAATCCAAGAATCCTCATGTACTTTTTTAGAAAAGCATGTTGAATTATTTGATCCTGACATTGAGGACCCTATACATAATTGTTCATTCCCAAAAACCTATGCATAGTAAGCATTATAATCTTTCAAAAGAAGTTATTTATTTTGAAAAGAAGGTTGATTGTTTTGATCTTGAATTTGAGGCCTGTACATGATTGTCCATTCCAAAAGACCTACCTATTCATAAAAAGTATTATAATCTTTCCAGAGAACTCTGCATATCACTTGTTTAAATTTATTGCAAAAAATATAATACTACAAACCAAATATCTAAACACACATACCCAAAGGATTCAAGCAGTTCTCTTATCTGTGCTTCTGTAAAGTAATATGGTAAGCCACCAACAAATATTCGATCAGGTCCCTCAGCTCCTCCAACAGCACTGCCATGGCTATATAAGTTAGCAATGTTATATTAGGACGTATCTGGGTAGAATATTTTCATAAAGGACTTGAAACAAAACAAGCACAAGTAGAGCATCTCAGCATCACTTCTTAGCCATTGATATACAAATGTTGCATTATATAACTTACCCTGGTGTGAGACCAACAGCGGCTAAATTAAGGTGGGGACTAGGTTGGCTTGGACCAAGTGCTGCGGCCAACGAGGGATTGTAATCGCTTGGTCTCCTCACTCTCACAGAAACGCCCTATGGAAGTCAATAGTAATAATAAGAAAATCAACAAAATCAGCTGTTCACTTCATTAAAATAGTGTAAGTATACTGCCCACTATAGTACAACTGAGTAAACCTTTTTTAACTTAATTTTAACGAAAATTGGAGCATAGTATAAAATATCATACCTCAAACATGATACCATCAAGGGCCATTGCATTGCTGGCCTCTTCAACTGTGCGCATCTCCACAAAAGCAAACTTCTTTTCATGATTAATATAGACATTAACAACAGCATCGCCTGCTCACAAGTAGAAATTTCAGTTCCATTGCCTAGAGTTCAGGCAATTCAAGTAAAAAATACAAAGTTGAAATAGTTCCTTTTAATTAAATCACACATAATCCATACCTGGTCCAGCAGTATTTCCTCCTATAGCAGCCATAACTCTACTAAAATATGTAGCAATTGTCTGGAAATCAAGCATATGAGGAAAATAAATAATCAGTTCACCATAGAAAAGATGCATAATAATAATTCCATTCTACACCACTTCAACATCACTTCTATACTTTTATATATCTCTACATAACAATACCCCTTTCTGAACATGAAAACATCCATCCATCCCTCGGTTGGGGCGGGGGATTTAATAGATGGATCATTGGCACAATAAAAAACACACATTTAGAATTTTCATATTATCAAACATCATGACTTCAGGAGACTTGTCTCAATTGTTCTGAAAGGAGCATGCTGAACACATTTGATGTTCAGCAAAAGTTTGAACATTTTTAAAGAAATGAGCTGCACCAAAAACCCTTTATTAAGTATATACAATTCAATAAAGCATTAGACAAGAAATACAGAACTGCAAAACAAATTCCACAACTCCTTGAAAGTCTAATTTTAAAATTTATACGGCTGTCAATTAGCTTATTAGAAAACAGATCAAGAATTGTTCCAAAAAAGGCACAGAATTTTACCTGTTCATTAGCCATTGGAGGAAGACCACCAACATATACACGTCGCGCATGACGTGTAGCCTGTATCAAGACCAAAAAAATAACAGGTTATTCCTAAGAACTCATCCAGGCATCATGCAAAATCAAAAGCATCCAACCTCAATGAAATCAAATCCATCATATACTGCCTCTTACAGAGCAATAGAAATATATTAAAGATAATTGCCTTGTTTTCCCAGTAATGAAAAAGCTCCTCAATATCCACCAATATATAAACTAGGTTCCGAAAGTATTACATTGAAAAAGCTTACTAAATTGTTGTCTTATTATGAAGGGAAGTATGCATGGTTAAAACTTCTTTTCCTTCATACCTGCTCAGTTTCACAAATAGAAATATATTATATATTCAAATTTGAAATCAAGCATTTACCAATAGTAGTTTGCTTAAATATGAAAAAGTTTAAGGTCTCTCTCTAACCATGAATTCCACAGAATCATGTTCTCATATTAAGATTTTTGGGCACTATATTTCCCCAAACTCAACCACAACCCAACTTTCTATACTCCAGGCATCGGTAAGTGTAAATTCAAACCAAAAGCAGGGGATCTGCATTTTGCACTTCAATCTCAAGCAAAAAACACAGTAAACAAAGATAAAACAGAACCTCTTAGGTGATTATTTATGGTCTTATGCCAACAATGTCCAGACTGTCGGACAGTTTTGACATCCAATGGCACTTTCTACAGCAACAACTTACGAGGACAAAAAAGACTGCCTTCCAACCTTAAAAATGACATTTGTATGCACAAAGGGCATGAGCTAGAAGATGGTCACTCACCAGCCTCTGACTTCTGCATATACTTACATGCCAATTTCTATATAGTTGACCTTTCCTTTAAAAGGGTTCTATTTCATTATTGAAGTGAGATTTATTTATGAATTTCTGTAGCAGTCGTAAGTCTTCAGGCTTATTTTCATCTTGTCCCTGTTGGATTCTTTAGGACTGCATATAGTTAGATGCCAATTTTTATATAGTGGACCTTTACAATTATTATTGAAGTGATTTTTATTTATGGAGTTCTGCAGCAGCCCTAAGTCTTCAGGCTTATTTCCATCTTGTCTTCATTGGACTCTGGCCATAATCTATCTCTAATAACACATGGTCCAGGGTTTTGACATATTAAACAGACTCATAATAATAAGATTAGAGGCTGATAAATAAATCATCATTTATATAATAGATTTCACGTTGAGTATTAACACTGCAAATCATCAAAAGAAGAAAACAACACAACAAGAAAAGAAATCCAAGAAAATAACAGAACATACTCATTACAAATATCCTCATCCTTCTTTGTTTACCCTCTCATCTAGTTTCCTCTTTTCTTCTTTATCCTAACTTTAACTCCTTGAATTTCATTTTACCTTCCATATAATTTCCTGTTTTAACCTGACCCATCTATTCTTTATTTTTACGTTTTGGAATCATTTTATCTTCTTCCCCATCTTTAATATTTTCCCATTTCAATTTCTCTTTGCCTACTTTATAGTTTCTTGTTTTGACCCTGACCATTTAATACTTTGATTATATTAATTAATTCCCCCCATCTTTAATTATATCACATTCTTATTATTGTTCATGACCATTCTACTATTAATTCTCGACGAATAAAAGTTTATTTTAATATTAATTCTCAACGAATATAAGCTTATTTTATTTATAATTTCTAACGGCTATTTCACATCTATTTCCTATTTAATCTCACCCCAGCACTCTTTTTTAGCATTTTCAAATGCTTCTAGTCCCTGAAGATGGGTGGAGGGTCCACTCAAAACATTGGACGTTTCAGAAAACATACACAGCTCAATCTCCACAAATTTCAAGCACTAAAATATCAAATGATTAATATAACAAACAATGCTATTATGTATCAAAGTACTATATGAGAAATATTTATTCATAAGGGTTTAATTTATCGTTCACCAACTTACAGGGGTGGGTAGGCAAGCGAAGGGTACCTGTTGTGTCATTGCTTGCACTGGCATCACGGGAAGACCTCCAAACTGCCCGAATGTATATAAACTATTAGTGGAGCTCTGGAGCTAAACAATAAAATAAAATTTGAAACAGAAACTTCCAGATTCTGTTAGCAACTTTATAAGACCAAGTTTTTAATGGAAAATGTATATGTTAACAAAGAAGGATAATTTTTCACGATCACCTGTGCATTCCCAAAGGGAAACATGTTAGGAAACATTCCCGGCATTGCCTGCGACATTCCTGTGGTTTGACCTGTATAATTTTAATAAAATAAAATAAAGAAAAAAAAACAATTCTGCATGATCAGTCTGACATAATTAAATAAGTTGCTAAAAAATTACAACTGGGGATATTAATATTTTGAACCGGCTTGTTGAGCACATAACATAATTTTACAAATTTCTTTATTTCATATCCCTCCCTATTAAATGAATTAACTATAAAGAAACAAATCTGTTATTACAAATACTGAAGGAAATTTATGTAAAACTACCAAAAAGGCAATAGTTGCCGGTTGAAGACGAACAAAGATCCATCAAAACCGGTGCATTGATTCCTCGTTGTACATAAAAGCTACAGTGGCCACGCCCATTGGTAGCACAGAGGGACATGTACCCCCATATTGCCTTAACACAAAAAAATAAAAACAACCACAAAACAACCAACCAGAACACCACAAGCAAACAAGCAAACAATTGTTTTCAGTTTCTGTATGAAACTACCAATTAAACTGAATTGCCCATAAATAATGTACAAAATCAAGTTATTTTACTGAGTACTGAGTTCTCATTATGGTTTACCAATACTCAACAATAAAATAGAAGCAATGGTCCAAATTTAAACCCTTATACAACAGCTTCTCAGAATAACTCTAAATATTAGTATTGCCAATCTAACCTAGATTAATATATAGCGCAAAATAATTCTAAAGAGAAGCATTTATGCAGACCTGGAACAGTCGTTCCAGCTATCATGGCAGCACCAGGTGGTGCCATGTCAAAACCACTTGTCCGTTTGCTGCAAAGGAAACATAAAGGTAAGTATTCAATCGCACATACAGATAACCAAATATAACAGCATAGAAGTCTTGCAAATGAAGTTAATTACTGTACATATGTAGTGACATTATTATTATTATTTTAAATGCATGAGAAAAAGCTTATGCCAGACCTAACACCCCTTCCATATGTGTTAAATAAAAGAGCTACACAAACCACAACAGATATATATGAAATATGAATATGCAAAAAATCACAATCTATTTCAACCAAAGTTAAAAGCTACAGTAATATGAAACAGTGTGAGCAATAGAATTGAGCAATGTATGACAGAACTAATCCAGGTCCCAGACAAACCAATGGGAAAGATTATCCAATTAACAAGATGAAACCACCTTCTAGAGCGTGAGCGTGAACGAGATCTGGTGTGATGCCTTGATTTGCCCCTTGAACGAGAGCGTGATCTGTGCCTGTGCCTTCTCTCTCTGTCACGATCATGATCTCTGTGCCTGAATTTATCATCACAACTTTAAGTTAATCAAGTTTTCTAAAGCAGCACTTTGAAATTAAACAAAAAAATTGTCTTCCGATGAACAATGGCAGATTTTCAATTATAATTACTAAAGCAGTGACTGGAAACAAATGAAACTAGGTCCAATTCCAAAAATATAATAGTTGTTTCAAGTAATCTCTTTAAATTGCAACAACACATTTATGATCAAGCTCCTCATACATAAAAGGTCGATCCTTGCATCCAGAATATCATACACATCATAGGCAGCCCACCACTTTTTTTGTTCGGATTGGCAGGTGTGGTGCCATCTGCTAAGTTCATCCTCAAATAAACAGGGCAGAGAACTACCTGTCATAATCATGACTTCTATGCCGCTCGCGATCTTCGGTTCGCCCTCTACTCCTGTCATCCCTCTCACTTCTGTCTCTATAGTGATCTCTATGATGTCGATCCCTGTCCCTTTCTCTTTCTCTTTCCCTGTCACGGTCCTTTTCTTTGCTCCTTGGGCGTTCTCTTTCTGGATCACGCAAGGAATGCTGCAATACAATTCAAAATAGTAAAAAATCATTAACCATAACATGCATCAAGATGTAGAAGACTTCAAATATTTTGTAGTGTCTAAC
>ML799337.1:43176-56998 GCA_009831015.1 Picea engelmannii
ATAATATTACTTGTATAGTATATTTATTTATTCATAATATACTATTATGTAAAGCAGGTTGTGGTCAAGTGGTTAAATGAAAGAACTTCAGTGCTGAGGCATGGGATCAAATGGATTCAAAACCACCCATTCAATCTGATTCAATGGAAAGCGGAGTTAGTTGTGAAAATAATCCTACATGCCCTGCCAAAAGATACAGTAAAATAGCATACATACATTTTCTTAACATTGTATATATCAAATATAATATTTTTGAAGAAAATACAAGGATCAGATAACAAAAGCATAATATGTATCTGGTTAATATAGAATATATCAAACATAATATTTCTAAAGAGAGAAGAAAATTGAAAACAAAATACAAAATAAGATTAGAACAAATTTTAATAAAAAAATGTTTACAAAAACGGCTTTAGGCTCACAGACCACAAGCCATACAGGCACATAGTTTCAGGGTTATAAATATAGAAAGAGAAAGACATACAGACACATGCAGAAACATACATAATGATATCAAATGAATATCAGATAAGATATCATTATTTTTTTAGGCATCCACTCATTACTCTGCAAACACCAATAGGGTTTGTTCCCTATTAACACCTGACCTGAAATATTGGCCTTAACTCAGGTATAACATGTCAATGAGAGACTTGGACCGTGGTGAGGAAAATAACAACACCACATATTCACCAGCCCAGCAAATCTTTTGACAAGATATTATTAGAATGTTTGGAGGCAATGTTAAGAATTGCCTTGATCATTGGGACATTCATGAACCCCTTAAGAACCATGCTGGGTATTTGAAAGGCATAAGAGATGCATTTCGGCCCCGAGTCTCAAATAACAAAAACTTAGAATTCAAATATCAATTTGATGTACGTCAGGGACACTTGTACGTAAGATTGCAGCCTTTGAGGGTACTCGCATTCTCAGTTTACATTTTTAGTTTATACCAATTATGCCTCTTCTTTATTTTGTAGGGTTCAACATTTTTTAAGTGGGTTGACCAATTAATTAGTCGCTTTGTTATAGGATCTGCCACATCTATGTGAAAAATCCACAAATCTAATCCAGTTGTAGATCTGCCAGGGTCTGCCCAAGATCTATCATGGAAACAGATCCTGTAGTAAACCTTGATAGATATAAGAGGGAATAAAACCTTGAAATTTCAAAATAAGTCCAAATCCAAACATGCCAAAGCATTCACCATGAACAACACAAGAATATAGAAAGATGAACCCTTAGGGTAGAGTAACACCATCAAATACTCCTAGGGGCTATTTTTTCATAAATATTCCTAGGGACTATGCCAACTATCCCTTATTATTATATTATTTCATTTTAATTACATAGTGGACATATTATTTCTTTTTAATTACACAGTGAGCCTATTCCATTATTATGGCCACATTACATTCGTTATCCTCTTGGGTGTACCCATAATATCCTCCCTAGGTACATTACAGATCCTCTGGAAAAGGAAACGGATTAGAGGCCATGAAACAGGTCCTGTGGAAAATGAAATGGATCATAACAGTTTGAAACAGATCCTGAAAGTTTGAAACAGATCCTGAAACTTCCAATAAATTTTTGACCCACCAACCCCCGAAAATGATTTTTTAATGAAAAAAAATTCCAAAACCCTAAACTCCTAAAGGGTAAATACCCTAAACCCCGTTCCTAATTAAGGTCCAATCTAACCTTACGTCAAGACCTGCTCTCTAGGTCTAATATCAAGGTTTGGTTTATCATTATGATCAAGGTCTGCTACAAATATCTTATTTATCCTTATGTGCTATGTTGTTGCTCACTTCACCAACACTATTATTTAGTCCCGTGGATGTAGAGCTCACAAGAGCACTGTTATGACCTGCTACATGCTCTTGCTGAAATGGTCTTGAAAATGATCAATAATTAATGATGGTTATAACCTATCCAATTAACAGTTATGGTACATGGATGGCTCACAGCAATGTGTCAAATTTTTCAAGCAATCAATTTGAGACAAAAACAGTCCAACAAAATTACAACTTTCAACAAATTCCAAAAAACCCTTCCAACTTGCAAACCTGTTGTATGTCCTGCTGACGTCACTTGTACCGACCATACGTGCTACTGACATCACCTGTTTCTGTTGCTCCTCTCACACGTGCAGCCTCTCTCTCTTGGCTGAAAAAATCAGAAAAGAAGAACAGAAAGCCTAGGATGGATTTGCCAAAGTGATGAATTTCCTTGCTGGATTTCCTTGGGTGTGAAGCCCCAACCAAGCCCCACCTCAGCCCCACCTCAATATACAAGGGGTTTTCACAAAATGAAAAATGCATTGTGAGCGCCAACAAAGATTCCCACCTGCCCAACACCAAGGCCAATGTGGAAATACCTCCTAATGCTACAAAACATCAACACTACTTAGCAAAAGAGATATTCCAATCCACCATCACCTAGAAGTAGATATGTCTCCCACACTAGAAGTGGCTCTACCTCCCACACTAGATCCGCTACCACAATTGGTCTCTCTGACACAAAAGCAAATCCCACTGTATAACATGGACCCTTCTTGGAAGACACCCTGCTCCTAGAAGCCTCCCACATGCCCGACACCAAGGCCAATGTGGGAATACCTCCTAATGCTACAAAACATCAACACTCCTTAGCAAGAGAGATATTCCAATCCACCATCACCAAGAAGTAGATCTATCTCCCGCACTGGAAGAGGCTCTGCCTCCCACACTACATCCACTACTATAATTGCTCCCTCTGACACAGAAGCAAATCCCATTGTATGATATGGACCCCAGTGGCTTTGTCTCCCACACTAGATTTGCTACCACAATTGCTCCCTCTGACATAGAAGCAAATCCCACTGTATGACATAGACCCTTCTTGGAAGACACCCTGCTCCTAGAAGCCTCCCGCTTCTGAGCATCCTACCTAGCTTTTCCTCAACCCATGACACCAACCTGAACCTGAAGGTTGACTTACTCTGAACAGTTGAGTCTCCCTCTAAGCCTGTTGACTCCCTCTGAAGTCTAACCTCCTCTTGACAAACTTGGAAGGTTGCTCCTTCCCACCGAATCTTGAAGCATGACTCTCTCTGAGTTGCACAACCTTTGAAGCTACCTGCTCCTTGTCCTCTGTCACTCTTCTACTTGTCATAGCTCGCATAAGTTGGCCCTTTAAGCTTATAAAAGTTGCTCTCTTAATCCAAGAACTATCGTTGTGTCTAAACTAGATCCCTTGGACATAAATAGCACATGTCCATCTCGAAACAAAACCTTATAGCCCTTCTCCTCAATCGTTGAGACTAAGAGCACAAATGTCAGACTCTACACATCTCCTGACTCCATTTGGAATGACATTATTCCAAATCCTTGCACTGCATGCTTGGTCCCCCATACCAAGTTCCACATACATATCTAAGTCAAACTCTGTGAAGCTCTCGAACAATTCTCGTGCTCTTGTCATATGGCATGTGGCTCCACTATCCACAAACCAAGTCCCATTACCAAAAAAAACACTAGAAAAGGCAGAGACCAATAAGAACTCCCTCTAAAGCATGTCTACAACTTCATCCACCTCAACTGATGATTCCTATTGCTTCCCTTTCCCTTTCCCTTTCTTCCACTATGGGCATAGTGACTTGGCGTATGACAAGCAAAACACTTGATCGTGCTAAGGTCCCTTCTTCCTCTGTTTTGGAAATGCCTCTCTCCTAGTGTGAGCAACTAGGGCCAGCTTCTCATCATCAATACCTCTCTACTTGCCATTCCTAGACTCTATCCAAGCCTCCTCTTGGATGCAATTAATCCACAATCTATCAAATGTTGGCAACTTCTCTTATGCACAAATCCCCCGCACAAATGATTCTCAAGACCTGGGAAAACCATTCAATGCCACATTCACCAACTCTGTGTCATCACCTACCTCACCAATGGCTATACGTTGATCATGAATTTCAGTGATCCTCATGAGGCAACTAGCAACTATATCTTATTTGTACATGTCAACAAATCGGAGTTGGTGCCTCAAAATCAACTTCTGGCTTTGCATTCCCGCTTTGGTACAAGCCCACCAAAGCATCATGCATATCCTTTTTGTCTTCTCAAAAATATGAGAAATCAAGTGATCCTTCACAAAAATCAACAACACCCTCTTCGCCTTCAATTCCCTCTTCCTATGGGTTGTTAATTCCTGCTCAACATAATATTTGAGATCATTCTCTTCCAAGAGCAAAAGGAGTCTAGTCTTTCAAACCCACAAATTAATGGCCACATCCAACCTATCCTCCACTCTAAGAGTGTTCACCATTGTGACCTGTCCAGAACAAAAAAAAAATATGCAGCAACAAAAATCTGCAGCCACACAAATATGCAGCAACAAAAATCTGCAGCAATTGTTTCTCAAGAGATGACTCCTCTCTCTTGAGCCTATGCTCTAATACCATGTCAAAGTTTTCAAGGGCAATCAATGCATTCAATTTCATATCTGAAAATTACTTCCAAGTGACCTCAAACAATAAACTAGGGTTGTTACCAATGAAGAATTTTACACTAAAATCATGATAGAAAATTGCAGTGCAAACACAGATCAGAGAGAAATCATCCATGCACATGAGACAAATTTTTGTTCAATAAATCTTTTGATTAAGAAGTTTTTGGGACAAAAAAAAATTACAATTTGCAAATATGTTGTACAGCTTGTTGACGTCACTTGTACGGCCTATACGGACTACCAATGTCACTTGTAAGAATTGTATGAATCAGACAAATTGTATAGACTATTGACATCAACTATACGGACCGTCCCAACTGCTGACGATACTTGTTTCTACTACTATCACACATATGAGCTCACATGTAGGGCCTCTCTCTTGGTTGAAAATTTCAGAAAAGAAGAACAAAAACCCTAGGACAGATTTGTCAAAGTGAAGAATTTCCCTGCTGAAATTTTACCTCCCAATCTCCTTGGCACAAGTGCTCACTCATTTATGCCAACTCCAAAATGTCACAACAAGATGTGACAAGTGTCTCCTCACATTACCTCTCCTTTTATATGAGTGTAACGAGTGAGTTTTGAAACAAATAACTCAACATCAAATTAGAATTATTTATTCCTCCATGTGGGTGTGAAGCCCCTAATCAATATACAAGGAGTTTTCACAAAATGAAAAATGCAATGTGAGTGCCAACAAAAATTCCCTCATTTCCGACACCAAGGACAATGTGGGAATACTCCCAATGCTAAAAAACATCAACAATATGCATGAGAACTCTCTTTTTGGTTTTGGTTATAACCTACAGTTCTATTTTTGTGATTCTTGAATGATTTTTATTCTTGACTCTGTTTTTTGTACTTGTCATTTCCCCATTGGAAATGGATCCTGGCTTTTCAAAAATATGGCAGATCCATATCCATTTCTTGGTAACTTAGATTAGTATATAGGGTAGATTGACTACATGTATGTTAAAGCATATGTGGTGGCAAGACCATCAAACACTAAAGATACTTATAAAAGCATATTCAGTGGATGATTTTGTATACTTTATAATGTACAGATGATTCCGTATGCTGCTCTTCAGGCATAAAAAGGTTTCATTTGTCCATGTAGAGAGTGGAGTTCCATTAAAACAATATAATACACCTATGCTTTTGTGCAATTCCAAAAAAAACAGCAATTGTTCCTCTGTAGTCCGTTTCCTCCTACACCCACTGAGAAAATAGATCCTGAATAACACATAGGTGAATCCAAGAATCCTCATGTACTTTTTTAGAAAAGCATGTTGAATTATTTGATCCTGACATTGAGGACCCTATACATAATTGTTCATTCCCAAAAACCTATGCATAGTAAGCATTATAATCTTTCAAAAGAAGTTATTTATTTTGAAAAGAAGGTTGATTGTTTTGATCTTGAATTTGAGGCCTGTACATGATTGTCCATTCCAAAAGACCTACCTATTCATAAAAAGTATTATAATCTTTCCAGAGAACTCTGCATATCACTTGTTTAAATTTATTGCAAAAAATATAATACTACAAACCAAATATCTAAACACACATACCCAAAGGATTCAAGCAGTTCTCTTATCTGTGCTTCTGTAAAGTAATATGGTAAGCCACCAACAAATATTCGATCAGGTCCCTCAGCTCCTCCAACAGCACTGCCATGGCTATATAAGTTAGCAATGTTATATTAGGACGTATCTGGGTAGAATATTTTCATAAAGGACTTGAAACAAAACAAGCACAAGTAGAGCATCTCAGCATCACTTCTTAGCCATTGATATACAAATGTTGCATTATATAACTTACCCTGGTGTGAGACCAACAGCGGCTAAATTAAGGTGGGGACTAGGTTGGCTTGGACCAAGTGCTGCGGCCAACGAGGGATTGTAATCGCTTGGTCTCCTCACTCTCACAGAAACGCCCTATGGAAGTCAATAGTAATAATAAGAAAATCAACAAAATCAGCTGTTCACTTCATTAAAATAGTGTAAGTATACTGCCCACTATAGTACAACTGAGTAAACCTTTTTTAACTTAATTTTAACGAAAATTGGAGCATAGTATAAAATATCATACCTCAAACATGATACCATCAAGGGCCATTGCATTGCTGGCCTCTTCAACTGTGCGCATCTCCACAAAAGCAAACTTCTTTTCATGATTAATATAGACATTAACAACAGCATCGCCTGCTCACAAGTAGAAATTTCAGTTCCATTGCCTAGAGTTCAGGCAATTCAAGTAAAAAATACAAAGTTGAAATAGTTCCTTTTAATTAAATCACACATAATCCATACCTGGTCCAGCAGTATTTCCTCCTATAGCAGCCATAACTCTACTAAAATATGTAGCAATTGTCTGGAAATCAAGCATATGAGGAAAATAAATAATCAGTTCACCATAGAAAAGATGCATAATAATAATTCCATTCTACACCACTTCAACATCACTTCTATACTTTTATATATCTCTACATAACAATACCCCTTTCTGAACATGAAAACATCCATCCATCCCTCGGTTGGGGCGGGGGATTTAATAGATGGATCATTGGCACAATAAAAAACACACATTTAGAATTTTCATATTATCAAACATCATGACTTCAGGAGACTTGTCTCAATTGTTCTGAAAGGAGCATGCTGAACACATTTGATGTTCAGCAAAAGTTTGAACATTTTTAAAGAAATGAGCTGCACCAAAAACCCTTTATTAAGTATATACAATTCAATAAAGCATTAGACAAGAAATACAGAACTGCAAAACAAATTCCACAACTCCTTGAAAGTCTAATTTTAAAATTTATACGGCTGTCAATTAGCTTATTAGAAAACAGATCAAGAATTGTTCCAAAAAAGGCACAGAATTTTACCTGTTCATTAGCCATTGGAGGAAGACCACCAACATATACACGTCGCGCATGACGTGTAGCCTGTATCAAGACCAAAAAAATAACAGGTTATTCCTAAGAACTCATCCAGGCATCATGCAAAATCAAAAGCATCCAACCTCAATGAAATCAAATCCATCATATACTGCCTCTTACAGAGCAATAGAAATATATTAAAGATAATTGCCTTGTTTTCCCAGTAATGAAAAAGCTCCTCAATATCCACCAATATATAAACTAGGTTCCGAAAGTATTACATTGAAAAAGCTTACTAAATTGTTGTCTTATTATGAAGGGAAGTATGCATGGTTAAAACTTCTTTTCCTTCATACCTGCTCAGTTTCACAAATAGAAATATATTATATATTCAAATTTGAAATCAAGCATTTACCAATAGTAGTTTGCTTAAATATGAAAAAGTTTAAGGTCTCTCTCTAACCATGAATTCCACAGAATCATGTTCTCATATTAAGATTTTTGGGCACTATATTTCCCCAAACTCAACCACAACCCAACTTTCTATACTCCAGGCATCGGTAAGTGTAAATTCAAACCAAAAGCAGGGGATCTGCATTTTGCACTTCAATCTCAAGCAAAAAACACAGTAAACAAAGATAAAACAGAACCTCTTAGGTGATTATTTATGGTCTTATGCCAACAATGTCCAGACTGTCGGACAGTTTTGACATCCAATGGCACTTTCTACAGCAACAACTTACGAGGACAAAAAAGACTGCCTTCCAACCTTAAAAATGACATTTGTATGCACAAAGGGCATGAGCTAGAAGATGGTCACTCACCAGCCTCTGACTTCTGCATATACTTACATGCCAATTTCTATATAGTTGACCTTTCCTTTAAAAGGGTTCTATTTCATTATTGAAGTGAGATTTATTTATGAATTTCTGTAGCAGTCGTAAGTCTTCAGGCTTATTTTCATCTTGTCCCTGTTGGATTCTTTAGGACTGCATATAGTTAGATGCCAATTTTTATATAGTGGACCTTTACAATTATTATTGAAGTGATTTTTATTTATGGAGTTCTGCAGCAGCCCTAAGTCTTCAGGCTTATTTCCATCTTGTCTTCATTGGACTCTGGCCATAATCTATCTCTAATAACACATGGTCCAGGGTTTTGACATATTAAACAGACTCATAATAATAAGATTAGAGGCTGATAAATAAATCATCATTTATATAATAGATTTCACGTTGAGTATTAACACTGCAAATCATCAAAAGAAGAAAACAACACAACAAGAAAAGAAATCCAAGAAAATAACAGAACATACTCATTACAAATATCCTCATCCTTCTTTGTTTACCCTCTCATCTAGTTTCCTCTTTTCTTCTTTATCCTAACTTTAACTCCTTGAATTTCATTTTACCTTCCATATAATTTCCTGTTTTAACCTGACCCATCTATTCTTTATTTTTACGTTTTGGAATCATTTTATCTTCTTCCCCATCTTTAATATTTTCCCATTTCAATTTCTCTTTGCCTACTTTATAGTTTCTTGTTTTGACCCTGACCATTTAATACTTTGATTATATTAATTAATTCCCCCCATCTTTAATTATATCACATTCTTATTATTGTTCATGACCATTCTACTATTAATTCTCGACGAATAAAAGTTTATTTTAATATTAATTCTCAACGAATATAAGCTTATTTTATTTATAATTTCTAACGGCTATTTCACATCTATTTCCTATTTAATCTCACCCCAGCACTCTTTTTTAGCATTTTCAAATGCTTCTAGTCCCTGAAGATGGGTGGAGGGTCCACTCAAAACATTGGACGTTTCAGAAAACATACACAGCTCAATCTCCACAAATTTCAAGCACTAAAATATCAAATGATTAATATAACAAACAATGCTATTATGTATCAAAGTACTATATGAGAAATATTTATTCATAAGGGTTTAATTTATCGTTCACCAACTTACAGGGGTGGGTAGGCAAGCGAAGGGTACCTGTTGTGTCATTGCTTGCACTGGCATCACGGGAAGACCTCCAAACTGCCCGAATGTATATAAACTATTAGTGGAGCTCTGGAGCTAAACAATAAAATAAAATTTGAAACAGAAACTTCCAGATTCTGTTAGCAACTTTATAAGACCAAGTTTTTAATGGAAAATGTATATGTTAACAAAGAAGGATAATTTTTCACGATCACCTGTGCATTCCCAAAGGGAAACATGTTAGGAAACATTCCCGGCATTGCCTGCGACATTCCTGTGGTTTGACCTGTATAATTTTAATAAAATAAAATAAAGAAAAAAAAACAATTCTGCATGATCAGTCTGACATAATTAAATAAGTTGCTAAAAAATTACAACTGGGGATATTAATATTTTGAACCGGCTTGTTGAGCACATAACATAATTTTACAAATTTCTTTATTTCATATCCCTCCCTATTAAATGAATTAACTATAAAGAAACAAATCTGTTATTACAAATACTGAAGGAAATTTATGTAAAACTACCAAAAAGGCAATAGTTGCCGGTTGAAGACGAACAAAGATCCATCAAAACCGGTGCATTGATTCCTCGTTGTACATAAAAGCTACAGTGGCCACGCCCATTGGTAGCACAGAGGGACATGTACCCCCATATTGCCTTAACACAAAAAAATAAAAACAACCACAAAACAACCAACCAGAACACCACAAGCAAACAAGCAAACAATTGTTTTCAGTTTCTGTATGAAACTACCAATTAAACTGAATTGCCCATAAATAATGTACAAAATCAAGTTATTTTACTGAGTACTGAGTTCTCATTATGGTTTACCAATACTCAACAATAAAATAGAAGCAATGGTCCAAATTTAAACCCTTATACAACAGCTTCTCAGAATAACTCTAAATATTAGTATTGCCAATCTAACCTAGATTAATATATAGCGCAAAATAATTCTAAAGAGAAGCATTTATGCAGACCTGGAACAGTCGTTCCAGCTATCATGGCAGCACCAGGTGGTGCCATGTCAAAACCACTTGTCCGTTTGCTGCAAAGGAAACATAAAGGTAAGTATTCAATCGCACATACAGATAACCAAATATAACAGCATAGAAGTCTTGCAAATGAAGTTAATTACTGTACATATGTAGTGACATTATTATTATTATTTTAAATGCATGAGAAAAAGCTTATGCCAGACCTAACACCCCTTCCATATGTGTTAAATAAAAGAGCTACACAAACCACAACAGATATATATGAAATATGAATATGCAAAAAATCACAATCTATTTCAACCAAAGTTAAAAGCTACAGTAATATGAAACAGTGTGAGCAATAGAATTGAGCAATGTATGACAGAACTAATCCAGGTCCCAGACAAACCAATGGGAAAGATTATCCAATTAACAAGATGAAACCACCTTCTAGAGCGTGAGCGTGAACGAGATCTGGTGTGATGCCTTGATTTGCCCCTTGAACGAGAGCGTGATCTGTGCCTGTGCCTTCTCTCTCTGTCACGATCATGATCTCTGTGCCTGAATTTATCATCACAACTTTAAGTTAATCAAGTTTTCTAAAGCAGCACTTTGAAATTAAACAAAAAAATTGTCTTCCGATGAACAATGGCAGATTTTCAATTATAATTACTAAAGCAGTGACTGGAAACAAATGAAACTAGGTCCAATTCCAAAAATATAATAGTTGTTTCAAGTAATCTCTTTAAATTGCAACAACACATTTATGATCAAGCTCCTCATACATAAAAGGTCGATCCTTGCATCCAGAATATCATACACATCATAGGCAGCCCACCACTTTTTTTGTTCGGATTGGCAGGTGTGGTGCCATCTGCTAAGTTCATCCTCAAATAAACAGGGCAGAGAACTACCTGTCATAATCATGACTTCTATGCCGCTCGCGATCTTCGGTTCGCCCTCTACTCCTGTCATCCCTCTCACTTCTGTCTCTATAGTGATCTCTATGATGTCGATCCCTGTCCCTTTCTCTTTCTCTTTCCCTGTCACGGTCCTTTTCTTTGCTCCTTGGGCGTTCTCTTTCTGGATCACGCAAGGAATGCTGCAATACAATTCAAAATAGTAAAAAATCATTAACCATAACATGCATCAAGATGTAGAAGACTTCAAATATTTTGTAGTGTCTAACTCAAAACTCAAAAACGCTCAAGAACACTATTCTCCATTTAGTAACCAAAAAACTATCGCAAAAGCATATAGGCAAAAACTTCCAAACACAATAGACTTGAAACCATTGCAGGTGCTATATTGATATTATTAGGTATGTAAAAATTAATAAATGTAACTCGTAAAATCCAAAGTTAGACAGGTTGAGGTTAGTAAGAGTCTTCTGTTGGTAAAACTTGGTAAAACTTAATGTATTCTAGTTCCTTGTGTACAGCCAATTGTGTACAGCCAAAGTGTACCTAACGGTTAAGAAAGTGTGTTTCCTCCTTGTAGATCACAGGTTCGAATCCAGGGGGAATTCGAATCCAGGGGGAAGTAGGGTATGTGCACCTCTGTAGACTATGTAGACCAAACAGTCAAATTGCTGCACGGAGGGAGTCCCTTGTCTCAAACAAGACCTTGTCTCAAACAAGACCTTGTCTCAAACAAGAGGGTCTCATGCATCAATTGTGTCAATTTGGTGTCTGGGCAAGGCTGTGACCTTAAAATTAGATGATGATTATTATTATTATTCACTGGAAAACAATTTAAAAACGTGCATGCTCAAGCAGAAATAAAACTTATTCACTATCAGATTACTTTCTGGATCATTCTGCAAGGAAACCTATTATTTGCAATCAATGTAAGTGATTTGGACAGGTATGAAGACAGCAGATGTTCTAATTCTGTCAACTACTGGACTGTCACATTCCTTCCTGGAACATCCTGCCATGAAAACTTGGACAAGCGTTATTAGCCTGCAATACAAATTATTTAGACAAACGTAAATAACATAGAGATTTTGGGCAATTAAAATGCTCACTGGATAACCTAGGAGAATTTGCCTTTGACTGGCACACACTTCAGACTCATAGGAAAGTTCAATCTTAATACATACTATAAGGACGATCCTTGTACAAGACAGAATAAAGAAATGAGAGAATCTCCAAGATTAGAAGATGTACCCAATACAATGATGCAAAGATTATGTCTGCACTTACAGGTTTCTCTCCAATGGAAGTTACTTACCATTCAGGTTTCTCTCCAATGGAAGTGACTTACCATTCAGGTTTCTCTCCAATGGAAGTGACTTACCATTCAGGTTTCTCTCCAATGGAAGTGACCTATTAGAGTAGATGTATTACAAAACTAAGGTTTTGAGCTTCATATGTTAAGTTCAAAGCTCGTGAGAGTTTGATGATTTGGTTCAAAAAGGGAACATTTCAGTTTCAGATCTTCGGCCGTTTTGACAGGCAGTGTACCCATAACAAACCACCTTGAAGCATAAGCAAATAAATTAAATCATGCCAAGAAAAACCTTAAAGATCTGACTCCATGTCACAATTTCGTGCCCTTTAATGGCAAATTCAGGGGCTCTGGATAACCTTATGTGAAAAGAAAATATAGATAAATAAATAAACCCTACCGTGTGTAAAATAATTGTAATAACTGACCATACCTGCCGTTGCGTGTCTCTGTCCTCAAAAGCATCGTAGGGAGAAGGTTCCCGGTATTCTTCTTTAGGGCGAGGGGAAGAACCCCATTCATCGTAACCCTCGCCGTTTCCTTCATACCTTCCGTCGTATCCCGACATTTTTAGATCTTAAAATTTTCCCTGCTAACCGAGTCTATACTTATCTTATCTGCCTTTGCTGAGAAAATCAACTAAAAACTGCATGTGCCTTCTCGGCTCCACGGAAATCCACAGAAAATACCGTCTCTGTCACCGTAAAATTCAAAACCCTTGGCTGAGACGAATACAGAAGCCGGCCACTTGCAAGGAAAGACCTGAATATGAGACTTTTGAATTGAGAACGAGCGTAATCGTGGTTTTCATGGGCTTGCTGCCATGAAAATATCGAGTGAGAGAATACCTATATGTCCATTATTTATCTATCCAGCAGCGCCTTTAAGTACAAACCCTAACCCTTCACGGGAGTGTCTATTATTAAGCACAAGATCGGACAAAAAGACCACTCGAGAGCGGTCAGATGGGTTGCTTTAGCGGATTGGTCATATGGTGGGAAGTCATGTGGTGCCACGGTTATAGGCCTGCGAAGAGAGAGGATTTTATGGTTTTGGAGACTATTCCAAAACAGTAAATATGGTAAATATGGGGTATTTCATTACGCCGAAAGGCGTATACCTATTGACAATGGGCACAATTAATCACCTTTTAATCTAAAATTCTAATCTTATGGCTGACAATTAAAGATGCTGGCATATTCTTAGTCGTACTCTCTAATCAATGGATGAAATTTAATGCTC
>ML799337.1:58280-94795 GCA_009831015.1 Picea engelmannii
AACCCTGTACAGTGAAAGGAACACCAGCTCTCTCAACTCAAGACGAAACCATCCATGTTTATGCAATGTGACAAAAATATGGGACAAACATCCGTAAGCCGCCTTTCGGCGTTCACCAGCCGCGAATTAGCGGCTGTGCTAGTTGTTATTTCTATCAATTGATTAAATATGGTAAATATGGGGTATTTCATTGTTATTTCTATCAATTGATTTAAATAATATATTTTATATTTTATATTATAATCCCTAGTCAATATTTTTGGGGCGAGGGGTCTTATATATCAATTTGGTGTTTTTTTTTGGTGATAACCTTAAAAATAAATGATTATTATTATTATTATTATAATATTAATAGAAAACATTTTTTTTTACTTGGCAAGTAATAATAATAATAATCTATTTTTAAGGTCACGGCCAAGCCACACCAAATTGGTGTATGAGACCCCCTTGTTTGTGGGACAAGGGACCCCCTCCGCCCAGCGATTTGACTGGTAAATTCTACGGAGTTATACATACCCTACCCCCCTCTGGATTTGAACTTGTGACTCGCTCATCAATCAATTAATCATTATGTTAGTAAAAACCACTTGTAAATACACATATAATTTGAAATTTCTACTAATTCATTTGTTGTAGTTTATCAACTAGGATTTAATCACGTTCATAACTAGATTTTGGTACCCATAATGAAATGCAATTACAGCAATTCTAAATTAGCATGAATACAACTAATAAACTCATTCACATAAGTAATTAAACAACTCACATACACATAGTAAAGTACAACAATTAAACACGTGAAATAACTCATAAATAGATAAACATGTATCTTTTAAAACACTTGTGCAACAAGTTGTTTGGGAATGGCATTCCACCCAACCATAGACATGTTGCTCTAAATCTCAACAGCGAGTCACCCCCAAGCTAGGACTAGAAATCCACAAAAGAAGGGTGTCTCTCAGAGTCCACTCATAGCTCAATATCACACAACTCGATGGTATTCTCCTACAATTATCTTGAATTTCCTCCAGCTCTCTTCCTCTTGACCTGCCCAACTCAAAGAATGTACCCCTTCACTACTCTCGGTTCATCGGGCGTCCCATCAAGGGAACTCATTGTTAGGAAAAACTACCAGCAACTAATAGCAAACACTTGTTGTTACAGTGTAACTCACTTGGGAGTTCCCTCTTGAGGCCTGACAACTTGGATCTTCAGTCTTCATCTCCAAAATGTTCCAAAAACGCTCCAGCATGCTCAATAATTCGCCCAAACTTGTTGCTTCAGCTCCCAAGCTCTTATCCCCTATTCTCTACTTCTTGTTCATCAAAAATTGAATGTGAAAAAATGTATGTTACTACCCATACGAATTTCCTCTCTTCTACCAAGACAATTCACTACTTAATTTGCTCAATGTTGATTGTACATCATCCCCGTGTTTCCAATAACTATGGGATGTGACTCTCACACCCAACCTCTTACATGAGTTTAAAGATTGGACTCTCATACACTCAAACATAAACTAGAAGGTTGCCCCCAAATGATAATAAAATTCAAGAAAATGGGTTTGAATTAATACACATTAATAATTTACCCCTTGGACCCCTCTTAGACACTCCGTAGGCATTCTCATTTTTCTTGTGGATTAATCAACTCCCATCTCTATCCATTTTCTCAGCAATTGGTATCACATTATATTTATTAAAATTTAGAAAATACGTTTCGCATATTACATCTCTTGGCCATAGTTGCATTTATATCTACATTATGCTTAATTAAACTAGGGATTATAGTGGGGATGTTACATTCCCTCTCCCTTACAATCGTGCATCATCCTCGATGCACCGCACCATGACAAAATACATATATAAATTTACATCACAATATTCAAAAAATAAATAAATAAACAAAATTATACAATTTTTACCCTCCAACAACAGTGCCAACCATAATCTCTCGTTTTTCTCATCATGTTGACCCAAGGAATGCATCCCCTTCACTGACCTCAGTCCATTGGGTTGCACCATTCTTTTATCAAGACTGTCAACATAGGTGACTAAGAATTTATGAGATGTGGTTCCAGAATCTAATTGCTCAAAAATGGAGTCTTGCATTTTTAGTTTCTATTTTCTTCAAAATTAACAAAACTTTGTAGGTATTCCTTCCGCATAGTTTATTCGTGCTCCCACGTTGCATCTTCAGGACCATAGCAAGTTCATTGAACCTTTACCAGCCTTATGGCTTTGTTCCAACTTTCTGGTCCATGACGCATATTGGTTCCACCCAGAAATCCCCTTCGTTTTCCACTTGGATCAAAGTCCAATCAATTATGTGGTTACGATCAGGCACACGTTTCTTTAATAATGACACATAAAATACATTATGCACTCTCATGGATGCAAGGAATGATAGCATGTATGCAAATGGCCCCATCTCTTCTAATATTTTGAAAGGCTCACAATATCTAGCTGCCAACTTTGGGCAGCAACCCAATCTTATTGAACTTCTTTTTACTTTCAATTTTAGGAAAACATGTTCTCCACTTTAAAATCTCTAAAAACTTTGTTCTTGTCTACATAACTTTTCTACCTATCCTAGGCAGCGTTTAAATTATGCCTAATCTTCACCATTTTCTCTTCTATTTCTCTTAACAAATTTGGCCCAATGATAGCTTTGTTTGTTAGGTTATCCCAACTCACTGGTGTGTTAGATTTATTGTCATACAAAGCTTCAAATGGGTTCATTTTTAATGAGGCTCGATACCCATTATTATAGGCAAACTCCACTAAGTGGATATAGTCTTCCCATTTTTATGGTTGGTCCATCACATACATCCCGAGCATGTCTTCAATTATCCTCTTAATCATCTTTGCTTGCCCATCTTACTCTGGATGATATGTTGTACTAAGATTCAGATTTGTCTCAAAGCCTTTGAACATTCCTTGCCAGAATTTGGATGTAAACTTGGAATCTTTGTTTGAAACTATTGCCTTAGGCACTCCATGTAGTTCAATAACTTCCTTCATGCAAATCTCTACAATGTTTGTTGTCTTTATGGGAATGAAATGCGCTACCTTAGTCAATTTGTCCACCACCACCGTGATGGATTCATGTTGTTTCACTGTTCTGGGCAACTTTGTGATAAAATCTAATGTGACTACTTCTCACTTCCATTCTGGAATGGGCAATGATTGTAACAACCACGTTGGATGCTTGTGCTTTGTCTTTACCTTCTAGCACTCTGGACACCAAGTTATGTAGTTAGCCACTTATTTCTTCTTTCTCAGCCAAAAGTATTGGCTCCTTACAACTGTAATGGATTTATGATATCTTGGGTGTCCAACGTATGGCACATTATGCATTTCTCTCAACACTATATTTTTCAACTCTGTGGAATTCGACACATACACGTTGCCTCTATACAAAAGGATTCCATCTTCCTTCAATTCATAATTTTTAAATTTCTATTGTGAATTAACTTGTTGTGTACATTTTCTTTTCTTTGCAAATAATGTTGATTTGAATTTGTTGCTTCAAGAATTTTATCTTTTAAATATGCCGTGTACATGTTGATGGTTGAAGTATGCACTTCACGAGCTCTTATGTTTGGTGCATCAGCCACCTAATTTTCTTTGTCTTTGATATGTTTAATTTCAAAGTCATACTCACTAAGAAATTCCAACCATCTAGCTCGTATGGCATTTAATGTTGGTTGTCCAAATAAATGTTTAAGGCCACAGTGGTTTGTTCTTATGGCTCAAATATCCTCCCCGTGAGGCAGAGTCTCCACATTTGTAATGCATGTATAAAGGTTGTTATCTCTAGATCATGGGTAGCATAATTTCTCTTATGCTCTTTTAATTTTCGGGACTCACGCCATGCCACGTGATCTTTTTTACTGAGGACTCCATCGAGCCCTTCCTTTCATGCATTTGTGCACACTACAAAGCCTTCATCTGCTTTTGCAATCTTTAATATGGGTGCACTTGTCAAAATATTTTTCAATTGTTGGAAACTCTCTTCACATTTTGGAGTCCATTCAAACTTCACTCCCTTCTTTTGCAAGGAAGTGATTGGGCTTGCAATCTTTGAAAACCCCTTTATGAATCTTCGGTAACAACCGGCAAGACCCATAAATGATCTGACTTATGTCACATTTATTGGCATCAACCATCCTCTATTGGCCTTTATCTTCTCAGGATCAACTGTTATCCCATCTGCTGAAATAATATGTCCCAAGTAGTGAATCTTCTTTTGATAAAAGATGCACTTACTTAACTTGGTGTACAACTTATGTTCCCCTAAAACCTTTAGCACCATTCTTAAATGTTTCTCATGCTCCTCCTCGGAATTAGAGTAGATGAGAATATCATCTGAGAATATAATTACAAACTTGTCCAGGTACTCCTTGATCGCTCCATTCATCAGACACATGAAAACAACTAGGGCATTTGATAATCCAAAAGCACTATCATGAATTCACAATGCCCATACCATATTTTGAATGTTGCCTTGTTGATATCTTCTTATTTTATCCCCACTTGATGATAACCCGACCTCAAGTCAATTTTGGAAAAGATCTTTACACCCTTCAATTGATCAAACAAATCATCAACCCTTAGCAAAAGATATTTGTTCGTGATGGTGACCTTATTCAGTTGTCTGAAATCAATACACTGTCTTAAGGTCCCATATTTCTTCTTCACAAAAAGAACTGGGGCTTCCCAAGGTGACACACTTGGGTGTATATACCCCTTCTTCAAAAGATCCTCTAGTTGCATTTGCAACTCTTTCAATTATGGTGTGCCTATTCTGCAGGGTGTCTTGGACACTGGAGAAGCTCTTGGAACCAAATCAATAGAGAAATCAATGTCTCTCTTCGGTGGTAATCCCAGGATTTCCTCAAAAACATCTTCAAAATCTCTCAAGATTGGATGGTCTTCAAGACTTTCCACTTTAGCTCTAGTTGCCTCTTCCATGTGGGTTGCAAAAAATTGACATCCCTTCGTGAAACTTTTTTTCAGCTGCATGGTTGAAATTTATTTAACAACTACAACTCTTGGAATTGCTTAAATCTTGTCTTGTTGCCCTTTCTCATCAAGACAAGTTATTGTATCGTTGTAACAATCTAGGACAACATGATGTTTTTTCAACCAATCCATATTAATTAGATAGTCATATGAACCCAAAGATATAATGTTCACATTTACCTTTGTGTTCAGTCCATTCATGTCTATTGGACAATCTTTAACCAACTCATTGATTTTTCTCTTAGGTCATGTGGTTAACTGAACTAACCAAGATTTCTTATGCTTACTTCTCTACAAGTGAAATCTTTCAACAATGTTAGAGTTTATGTAACTATGGCTAGCTCCATAATCAATTAAAATTACTATGGGTTGGTTATCAATCCTGTCTTCCACTTCAATCACGGGGGACTGATATTCGGTTTGTTTGTTGTCCAAGGCTGCATAAATATTTGGCATGCTTCCTCCCATGTCTTCCATTGTTTCAATCTCCTTAATGTTGTGGGTGATCCTCATTATTTCTCCTTTGTGAGGGTAGTTCATATACAGGTGATTCTCCTCACATCCCCAACATTGTACATGTTGTTTCCTTGGCCTTTTCCCAAATGAATTTGTTGCCTTGTGCTCATTTCAGATTGACTTTCCTTGTTGATTTACTTGGGTGTTGTTATTGAAAAAGGGTGGCTTAAAACCTTTATGCCTTTGATCTTTCTTTCCTTTCATCTTGTCATTCCAGGTCTTTTGGAAGACTGACCTCCCTTTGCTATGCTCATAAAGATGCCTTGCTCTACTTATGGCTTCCTCCAAGGTTTTGGGGTTATCATATTATATCTTGTCGTTGTAGAAAGAGGGTAACCCACTAAGAAACCTTTGAATTTTGACTTTCTCATCCTTTATGAAGTCCACATACTTCAACAATTCAAAGAATCTTTTATCGTACGCATCCATTCTCATGCTTCCCGAATCGAGTTTAAAGAACTCTTTCATCTTCCTTTCATAGTAATGCTCAAACAAATATTTCTCTTGGAAACATCCTTTGAACTGTCTCCATGAGACTCTCTTCTCATCAAGATGCTTGGCTTGCTTAAGATAATCCCACCACATGGTTGTCTTTCCTTGCAAGTGGTAGGTTGCAATTTGTATTTCTACACTTGAGGGGTAATCATCCAGTTGACAATATTTCTTTATTTCCAACATCTGGGCCTTGGCCTCTTCTCCCTTCCTATGCTCACCATTAAAAGTTGGAGGCTTGATCTTCCTGAGTTCACCTTGCAAGATGTCTCCCTCGGGCCTTCTCCTATGTCTCCTGATAGGGGACACACTAGGGTAACTCCCCGACCCTAAATTAACATGACCTCTCCTAGTGAATTGCTCCGGGGAATGACGATGCCTGCTCCTACTCCTTGAATACATGTCATTTCCATGCTCATCCCTTTTGTTATGGGATTTTGATGTTGTCATTTGTCTAGCATTAGTTGCTTGCTTGGTGCTAGAGTCTTTACTAACTTGTCTCTGCAGCATGTTCAGACTTTGGAGTATCTCCTCCGGAGCTTTCATAATCCTCGCATTGTCTTCCATGTAACCTTGCACATCTCTATGCATGCTTCTCATAGTTACAAGTTAGTACGTGTCTCTTTTTCCATTAGACCGTGTCTCAACATTTCCCATGCCGACATCCAAACCTTTGAATTCCTCTTCATGACTGTAGGACCCTTGGGCATCTTCCATTGTTGTGGTTCTCATATAGGAACCAAACTGTTTTTCTAAACCTCTAATTCTACATAAAATGTGAATGTAAATACATTTATGTAAGACAAAAATTTATACACACAATTTTGGAAAATAATGCACAATTTTTTTTGCCCCTTCAATGCTACCATTCATCTTCTTTTGAGTTGACTGCAAAATTTGTTGCTCAAATTAATTTTATGGGTTATTAGATGGTTTCTCCTCCTCAAAACCTTTCCATCAACTATCCACTTTCCCAATTTTGAGTTATGAGCATAAAGTTATGGTCTTTAAAAGCTTTGACCATTTTTCTTTTTTCAGCCACGCATGCTACATGTGTTCTCTTTCTCTCCTAGCACATTTTTAGATACCTGAATTCAAATTTGGCTCTATGGTTGACTTCTACAGTCCATGAGCTTTCTATAGACTACTCTTGAGCAGGGAGTTATGTCCTTTGAAAGAAATCTGATATTGAATTTTACCCTTCATTGTTTAGGTTGTAACTTCTTCATACAAGCTTTGTTTTGTGCTCATAATAGATCATTGGAAAATGTTGATGTTCGGACAAAACTGAGAAAACATTCCCTTAGATTAATAATTAATAATATAATTATTGATTATTAAATACTATATATAATAAGTAAATGATAATAATAAATAGTTATTGATTATCCAAGGGACACATCCTTTCATGGATGGTCACCATATGTTTCCTATATATGGAACACTCATCATTGTAATAATATATCGATCATATCTTATATGAAGAAAAACAACACGGTATCAGAGCGGGAACTAGGCTTGACTCCTTCACGGGAGGGCGAAAATGAGAGTAGAGTAAAATGTTGGGAGTGTTAAATTTATGGGGTTGTTACAATCTCTTTGTACAACATATTTACTTTTTACTCCTACCTAAATTATAGACATAACTCCATAAATTATGGTGAGCAGTAATTTCTAGTAAAAATGTCTAATTACCTAAATATGAGGAATGTGTTGCATATTTACTTCTACCTTTTTTTTTCCAAATGAAAAATATCTCAAAATTATATAAAGTATAATTTATTTTACAAAGCAGTATCAGTTCAGAGCGTTACAAAAGACCAACCAAAAGGATAGTGTTAAGAATTGTTCTGGTTACAAAGTCCATCAACACAAAAAAATTGTTCACATCAATAAAACAACAACTTTATATTGAAAGAAAGTAGAATTTGTTGCGCAAAAACTCGAAATCGGCTTCCTCTCCACAAGCTACTCGCCCTTCTCAAGCTTCAAAGATGTTTAGGAGCGTATGAGGGCTTTCTTCCCCATTGTCCCAGTGATAAACAGATAGTCTTCCTTCAATTTCTTTGAGTGCCCTCTTTGAAAGTGTGTTGGCCTCTTTATTGTGTTCCCTATAAATGTGTTGGAAACTTATATCTTTAAAAAAAATTGCCATTTCCTTTGTTTTTTGTTTCCAACATTCAAGGTTCACCGCTTGGAGTTGCCCCTTTTGATTTATCCAATCTATAATAACTTTCGAATCCCCCAGGATTTGTAATTTTTCAATCGACCAGAGCATTGCCAGAGTGAGGGTTGCCCACAACCCCATGAGCTCTGCCTTAGTGTTTGTTCTAGCTCCACAATTTATGAACCATTTAGTAATCCTCAATGGCTGAGTCTTGAAAAAGTTGCCCGCTCCGCAACATTCATCATTTGACAGGGCTGCTCCATCGAAGCAAGCCAAAGTGAAACCCTAAGTCTGAGTAATATCACAAACTTTGTTTTGGAAGAATTTGGGGGTAGTTGGCTGCCAGAAGAAGGAAACCGCAATCTTGTGTACCACTAAAAGATGAGAGAGGGAACATTCTTCGAATAACACCTTGTTTCTCTCAATCCATATATGACAGCAAGAAAGAGCGGCCAAACTGACTGGGGCTGTTTTTTCTTTTGTCCACATAGTAAAACAATATGAGACTGTGGAGCCAATCCACTAAAGTTTTAGATGATAGAGATTGATCAAGCGCAACCACACTGCCTTTGTGAATGAGCAGTGGATTAAGAGATGCTTTATGTTTTCAGAGTAGCCATTGCAAAGTTTGCACACCCCCGGACCTTCCCAACCTTTCTTCTGGGGCGCCTCCCAGGTAAGGACTTTATCTTTTGCTGCCAGCCATATGAACAGTTTTAATTTGAGTTGTATCGGCCACTTCCACATCTGTTGGATCCAAACGCTGTCACACCGGTAGTCGAGCGAGCAAATGAGAGCCTTGTAGATGTTTTTAGTAGTAATGACACCCGAGGCGTCCCCTCTCGACCACATTAGAGAATCAGTCACATTTCTTCAAAAGAATGTCAGTGCCCCTTAAAGCATCGACAAAAAGTTGCCATTCGGTAGCGGCCTCTCCACTTAGTCCCAACGAATCGTTGTTAATCCATCTATCCGGAAAAGAGAAATCACGGGTTGAGTCTCTCGCTTGGGCAAGCCACGAAATATGTAAATTTTGCAAGGGCTCTGAAATAATAATTATGCAAAGAATCACATGAATTATGGAGGAACAATTTAACAAAGTCAAATACTATGTGGATGGATTATAATCAAATTAATCTTTGGGTAGTTAAGGGAGGTATTCTCCAACTATTTATAAGAAAGAAAATTTAATTTTCAAAGAGACGTGTCTTTTTTTTATCAATCTAATATTACTATAAAAAGACACTTGAAAGACACAATAATAGACATATTTTTTTCTCTCTCACACGTGGGATAAGTGATCTAAGGAAGAGACTAAGAAGTTGAAATTTTTCGAGTTACTTAGTGATGTTCTAGTATTTACTAAAGTAATATTGTATATCATTGGAAGTAATTACCACTTGCGGAAAATTGTGTTTATCTAATTTAACACTAGAAAATCAACATGGTTAGTTGTATGACATCGAGTATATGATGGATATGTGTTGGTATCCATATGACATTGAGTATATGATGGATGTGTGTTGGTCATAGTAGAAGACATATTATTTGGAGGATTACTATATATAGTTGTGCACAAGATAAATTGATCTTCTATAGGAGATGTTTTTTGTTGTTCTTGTTTCTTGTTTCGGGAAGGTCACAGGTAATAGCTCTGAGAAGGAGCCATAATGATGGTCACAGGAGGCAAACATGGAGGGAAAGACCTTCCAACATGATATCAAGGATAGACATTTCCATGCATGATGCTAAGAGACAAGAAGTCTCTAGGAGCAATGTACCTCCCAGGACGAGACCATGCCAGATAGCAGAGACAGTTCCAATGATCATGGATACAATGAGTCAAGACCAACTGTAGCACAACTATGGTAGATCCAGTAGAGGAGGCAAACACATTACGAGACTCAAAGGGAGTAGGTGTAGCATCCCCGGTACATGAGTCGAGCCATGAGATGTTGAGGAAGCAGGCATGGCAACAGTTCCAGTGTATGTAGAGGCTCTCCCAGAGAGGGAGGAAATACTACATCTAGAGGGAGCAAAGATTGAGCTACCTCCAAAGAAGGAGGAAGAGAAACCTTCAGTGTTAGAGGGAGTAGAGACAGAGGAGGAGTCACCTCCAGCTCCAGAGGGAGTGTTGATGTTTTTCAACTTCCCGAGACATTGGTTTCATGAGGAAACCTCGATATATCAAGTATGGTCCAAGATGACTTAGCATGATCATCATTTACCTATGTTTATGTTGGCAAAGGCATCCATGACTGCAGTGTATGTTCATAATAGAAGTCCTCATAAGACTTTGTGGAAAATGATGCCCGATGAGGCCTTCACGGAAGCAAAGCCCGAGGTTGGACACTTCAGGATATTTGGGTGTCATGTATACATTCATGTACCCAAGGAGAAAAGGATCAAGCTAAACCCTTCAAGCAAAAAGAGTACACTTGTGGGGTACAATGAGTCTTCGAAGGCATACCGGATCTACATCCCTGGTCAGAGACAAATTGAGGTGAGCAAAGATGTTACCTTTGAGGAGGAGGTATCCTTTAAGAGATCTAGAGGATCTCACATGGATATTGATCCAATTGATCTCGTTTATTCTGTAGCTCCAGTTGATGTTCCCAGAGATATTGCAGTAGGTTGGAAGAGACCTACCTGGGCTTGTCAGACTCTCCAGGAGGTAGAAGGATATGCAACTCCTTGTGGTACCTTTTGAGTGAGCAATAGTCCTCAAATATATGCATACTATGTCGCATCTATGAGGCACGTCATTCATTTTGATCCTTCCTATTATGAGGAGGCAACTAGTCATCCAATATGGAGAGATGGCATGATGGAGGAGTATATATTCATCATGAAGAATGACGTGTGGGATATTGTTTTGAGACCTAAGGGGAAGTCTGTAGTGACTTCCAAATGGATCTATAAGATCAAACACACAGTTGACGGGGAGCATCGAGAGGCACAAAATGAGATTTGTTGCTAGAGGATTCTCTGAGGTGGAGGGAATAAATTATGAGGAGACATTTGCTCTTGTTGCTCGATACACTTCTATCTGAATGATTATTTTCCCTACAACATCCATGGGTTAGAGAGTACATAAAATGGATGTAAAGACAACCTTTCTCAATGGAGAGATTGAGGAAGAAGTATACATTGAGCAACCAGATGGTTTCGCGATACATGAGAAGGAGTCTCATTTATGTAGGTTGAAGAAGGCTCTGTATGGACTCAAGCAACCACCTCGAGCTTGGTATGTGAAGATTGATGGACACCTGATGAGTTTGGGCTTTAAAACAATCATTGTCAATCCCAGCCTGTACTACAAGACTGTTAATGGCGAGTCTATGATTTTGGTCCTCTACGCTGATGATTTATTCCTCATCGGTACATAGAGCCTTATTGTTGAATGCAAGTATGCGTTGGCCTTTAAGTTTGAGATGAAGGACCTTGGTATGATGCACTACTTCTAGGGACTAGAGGTGTGGCAAAGAACTGATGAGATCTTCCTGAGTCAGGGGAAGTACACAGTTGAGATATTGAAGAAGTCTGAAACGATGAACTTGAAGCCCATGGCTACACCAATAGTGACGAATCTGAAGAAACTAAGTGTGTCTTCTTTCGATTCTAGCGAAATTGATGTGACTCTATACAGATAGATGATTGGATCATTGATGTATTTGGTTAACACCAGACCATATATTTGTTATGCAGTGAGTACACTTAGCCAGTTTATGAGTCAACTGAGATGGACACACTGGATTGCTATGAAACATGTGTTGAGATAGCTACAAAGCACAATTGGAAATGGTCTAAGATATACTTCAAGTATTGACATGAGATTGCAAGGATATACTGACTCTTATTGGCCAGGGAGCATAATGGACAGGATGAGCACCTCTGGGTGTTGCTTCACTTTAGGATCTGCCATGGTTTCCTGGTGTAGTAGGAAACAAACTTGTGTGGCCTTGAGCATTGCAAAAGCAGAGTACTACATTGCATTGCTTCACAAGTGGCAATCTGCGAAGAAGTGTGGCTTCACAAGCTCCTTGTAGATTTATTTAGACATGTGTTGGATTCCACTATTATTCTGAGACATGGTGCAAAGGAAGGAAGAATTGGTGCAGTACCTTCCTACAAATGAGCAAGATGTTAATGTTCTTACCAAACCAGAACGAAGTTTGAGTACTTTTGTGACAGACTTGGCATGGCAAAGAATGCCTCCCTCGCTGAGAGGGAGTGTTGATGTTTGCAGCTTCCTGAGACATTCTCCATATCGTACTCCTTTATGATTGAGTTGAGTTGATTTGTGAGGACACTTATCTGAGAAGGGATAAGTGGGTTTGGGCTTATTCGAGAAGGGATAAGTGTGTTGATCTGTGAGGACACTTATCCGAGAAGTGATAGCCCAATGTCCCTTGTGGAGAGCACATGAGGACATGTCAGGGGATTTGACCTTGACGCCACACACTATGGGGAGTTGACCCTAGTGTTTCTAGAGGGAGTATCCTCTAGAATTCCACATGGGAGTGTCATGTGCGACATACATTCTCTAGATTGTACTTCTATGTGAAATGATTTGAGTTGATATGTGAGGACACTTATTCAAGAAGGGATAAGTGAGACACTTATCCAATAAGGGATAAGTGGGTTTGGGCTTAGAAGCCCAACATTCCTTGTGGAGAGCACATGAGGACATGTCAAAGGAGTTTACCTTGACATCACACACTATGGGGAGTTGACCCTAGTGTTTCTAGAGGGAGTAGCCTCTAGAATTCCACATGGGAGTGCCATGTGTGACAGACCTTTTGCTACTACAATGGTTGTGTACCACTGGCAGAGACTGTGTGTCTCTGGACAGTAGTTGTGTACGCTACTACAATGGTTGTGTACCACTGTCAGAGAATATGTGTCTCTGGATAATAGTTGTGTACTACTGTGGAAAGATACCTCCCTAGCTAAGAGGGAGTGTTGATGTTTCAACATCGGGAGGACCTTCTCCTAGATTGGGCTACAGACCAAGGGAGATCGGATACATTTATCATAAAGGTGCACTTGTGGTAAATGGGCCCAGACGTAGTCTTTCCTTGATCATAACAAGGAATAATATGGACTCGAGGTGCTTGAAGTGCTTTCCATGTGTTAGTTAGCATCAGGCTGACATTCACTCACAGGTGTGTATCTGTGGTGAAAGATCCTGGTGTGGTCTTTGTCCTAGTCATGGTGATTTGACAAGGAATAATAAAGACTCAAGATGTTATATGTTATTGCATGCGAATCCAGAGTGAGCCTGATCTCAGAGAGAGTCAATTGGCTCAAAAGGGAGAGTCACAAAAAGAGTTTCTCATCGGTTCAGGTGGGAGAGATACGTCTCCCAAAGACTTATAGACAAGTGTCATGAGTCTAGGGTGAAGTTTGCATACTTCAGAGACAAGTTTGGCATGATGCAAAATGTCTCCCTCATTGAGAGGGAGTGTTGATGTTTGGACTATATCGGGAAAACATTCTCTTAGATTGATAATTAATAATATAATTATTGATTATTAAATACTATATATAATAAGTAAATGATAATAATAAATAGTTATTGATTATCCAAGGGACTCATCCTTTCATGGATGGTCACCATATGTTTCCTATACATGGAACACTCGTCATTGTAATAATATATCGATCATATCTCATATGAAGAAAAACAACAGAAAACTCTCATCGATCTCTTTCCTATAAGAAGCAAAACCTGTGTGTATTGGAAGTACACACGATTTCGTGAAATTTGATGTTCTAAAAACATTGTTTAGGCCCTTAAAAATGCCCTGCAAGATGAAGACCTTAAAAAATTGGAAATTTCATGGAAAACTCACTAATTTACCATTGTAACAGTCTTTAGATCTGAACCATTGATCTCAAGTTTAGGAATAATCTTAGTCGTTGATATGTTTATCCTTGTCAAGCCATGACTAGACCTCTGCAAACCTCTCGGAGACTCTTTCTCATACTCTTCCCATCAGAAAACCAAGTTGTTGGGTATGCAGACTTCCCCAAAATCCACGGTCTGAAACACTATCAGAGTCTTCTCATCGGAAACAAGGTTTGTCTTGTCCATTAACCTTTTTGAAGACTGAAGTCTGATAACCTATCGGGCTTGCTCAATTAGATTCACCCATTGGAAACCTTCTCCACAAAAGAACCTTCTGATAGCCTTCTTCTGAATCCATCGAAAACACTCTTTTCTGAAACCATCCTCCTGAGGACCTACACCTAATTGCTACGTGGCACTCTTGGATTATCCATCTCTTGATAACATGTCCTGTGACACGGTGCACTAACATGGAAACTTACATGGAATTCTCCTCCATCCTCGGCCCTTCCAAGATGACATGCTCGTCCGACAGATCAGACGGTCAATAATCGTTCCAATCAATGGCCACGATCATCTTGGGTTCTTAAGTAGCGCACATGTTACCTCGATCGGACTGACTTCATCAGAAAGTGAAGTTACCCTCGAGCTTCCCACCTTTTCGAAAGATCTGACAGTGGAGATCACTCGTGTTCGACGGTCCAGATCTTCACAGACATCATAATTGCTCGACCTTTAACTCGGTCAGACTAACTTCTTCGGGGCACGAAACATGCCCAAACCTACCAAACGAGCTCTCCCAAAAATACTTCTCATAGATCCAACAACTTGGAAATGATTTGGCCAATTTGACAGCTCTTGTTTCTTCGGGCTTCTGCCATCGAGATCCTCTCTTCGGACTCAATTTCATGCTTGATTCCAAAGTTCTTATGAAACCTTCTTCCCAAAGGCTCGTCACGAACACCCTTTCCAGACCTTTGCGATCAAATTTCGATCATGGACTCTCTGGGTTGAATTAATCTTGGTCATTGATCTGCAAAACTTCACAGTTGTCATGAAACCAATAGGAATTCGGCTTCCAAAGCCAAATTCAACTCTGCAAGTTGCAGATCAATGACACAAATTTCCTTCTTTGACTACTCTCAAGCACTTAGACTCAAAATCTGCTCATAATTTGGGGATTTCACTTCGATTCACCATTGTTCCCCAAATTCGTCACATGACAAAATATGCTACCACGAACTTGCTTAATTCGCGTTGACTTCTGGCCCATACAAGCTCAGTGTCGAACCTTGAATTCTGATACCATAATGTAACTGGCTTAACTGAGGAACATTACTATGCAAAATACACATGAAAATCAAAACTTCTGCTAATTCATTTGTTGTAATTTACCAACTACGATTTATTCACATTCTTAACTAGATTTTGGTACCCATAATGAAATGCAACTACAACAATTCTAAATGAGCATGAATGCAGCTAATAAACTCATTCACAACAATAATTAAACCATTCACATACACAAAGTTAAGCACAACAATTAAACACATGAAATAACTAAAAAATAGATAAACACTTATATTTTGAAACACTTTTGCAATCAACTGCTTGGGAAGGACATTCCACCGAACCATAGACCTGTTGCTCTAAATCTCAACAGCAAGTCACCCCCAAGTTGGGGCTCGAAATCCACAATAAAAGGGTGCCTCTCACAATCCACTCGCAACTCAATATCACACAACCCACTGGTATTCTCCTACAACTATCTCAAATTTCCTCCAGCTCTTTTCCTCTTGACTTGCCCAACCCAAGAATGTACCCCTTCACTGCTCTCAGTCCATTGGGTATCCTATTCATTTATCAAGGTTTCTCTAGCTCAGGTAACTAGGAATCTCTCCGTTGGGAACTCAAGGGAACTGATTGCTAGGAAAAACTACCAACAACCAACAACAAATATTTATTGTTAATGTGTAACTCACTCAAGAGTTCACTCTTTAGACCTAACAACCTGGATCTTCAATCTCTGACTCCAAAATGCTCCAAAAACGCTCCAACATGCTCCATAATTCACCCAACCTTGTTGCTTTGGGCTCCCAAGATTCTTTCCCCTATTCTCTACTTGTTGTTCATGAAAAAATGAATGTGAAAAATTGTTTTTTACAACCCATACAAATTTCCTCTCCTCTCCGAAGACAATTGATTGCTCACTCTGCCCAATTTTGATTGTACCTCAGCCCCATGCTTCCAATAACTATGGGATGTGACTCTCACACCCACCCTCATACATGAGTTTAATGATTGGGTTCTCATAAACTCAAACATAAAATAGAAGGTTGTCCCCAAATGAGAATAAAATTCAAAAACATGGGTTTGAATTAATACCGATAAATAATTTCCCCTGTTGGACCCCTCTTAGACACTCCCTAGGCATTCCCACTTTTCTTGTGGATTAATCAGCCCCCATCTCTATCCATATTCTCAACAACGTGTATCACATTATATTTATTAAAATTTAGAAAATACATTTCACGTATTACATCACTTGACCATAGCCACATTCATATCTACATTATGCATTAATTAAACTAGGGATTATAGTGGGGATGTTACACTTCTTGTCTAGGGTTCATAGCTTGGGTGGTTGGGTAGCATGTTTGTTATCCTCCCCACCCGGGTTTAATTCCCTCAAAGTGGACATGTTGGCTCGTTGTGATAAGGCTAGAAGAGTAGACGACCCTTGGGATAGAGGTCAACTCTGGTGGGCTTCGGGACGCCTCGACCCTTGCTAAGTCACAAGTTATTGGTATATCTGGCTTGCAGGCTGTTATCCCATGGTTAAAAAAAAAGCCACCACTTCTTTTTTGGAACTAATATATTATAACAAACCGACCCTCATAATTAATGCAAAACAAATTAATGGGTTGTGTTATCCCCCATTTATAGGGATAACTAAGGAGCTGATGTCTCAAGGCCCTCGGGTTGTAGACATGGAGTGTCCAGTGATGGATTGACTTAGATGTCCACTTACACATATGCAGACCCACTTCACCACCATACTTCTCTGATTCATCGTGATGGCATTCACAACATCAACTTGTTTCCAGAAGAGAATGGGCTTGCTCCATGAGGTGCAAGTAAGGTATTGTGGTAAGTGTCACTTTAATACTTGAGGCATTTGGATGTGTTGCATTAAAGCTCCTCTTGATTATAAAATGTTTTCTTAGAAATTATGCTCTTTGCCTTATTTCACCTTGGTGGTTGACATTGTACCCTAGTAAGTGGTCACCCACCCTTGGGGAAAGGTTTACTACTCGGAGGACTTCTTGATGAGTCAGCGTACCATTCCTGATCATACTTATCATTTTCCACACTTCATCCTTTTCGTCTCCTCATCTTTTGGGATTTTCAGGTGTACTGACCTAAGAAGGGATTGTACCTCATTTCATGGGAAGAAGGGGCTGAAGGCCTAGAGACTTCTAGTTGGGAAAAGATAATTTCCAATCATAAACCTTCTAGATGCTCGCCTAAGGATCCCAAGGACAATGAAATGTCACTCATAAGAAACTAATGGGACCCGTAAAATAAATAACAATCTAAAAATGCCAGCCAAGGTAGAGCATGTGTGGGGAATGTTTTTCATGCTTAGGTAGAAGTCCCACACATCGTCTTCAACTTGGGTAAGCACAGTGTGACCAGGGTAGAGTTAAGGTGGGCAATGCTTTTCATGCTTAGGTAGAAGTCCCATATTGGCTTCAACCTGGAAACACTTTAATTAATTAATGGCAATAAACGGGCTTGGGAAAAGGTTTCATTAAAAACGAAGGTTCAACACACCCTCTACAAAGGCACCCATAAATAGACAATACAAACCCTTGTATGTCATGAACCCCATGCCCAAAAGTTTTACCCCCATCCATTGATGAAATATTGTAACTTTCAAGAATATTCTACCTTAGAAGGAGTGTTGAATAATATTGTTATATTATATTTGTTAATTAGGACCTATTGTGCCTTGACAATTAAATGCAAATTAAGAGGGTAAAGTGACAGGTCGGCCCAGACCTAATTTTAGGTTGGCCAAAATTGAGAACTGGATAGCAATCATTGCACAATCTTATACACAAAAAATAGTATTGTATTACTTACAATAACCTGAGATACATCACACTTAAATAAGTGTTGTGAGATCCAACTTATTCCACTCTTGGAGGGAGAGGTTGAGAGAATCTCTCAACATCCTCCAGCAAACCCAATCCAATCCCTAAACTCTAGAATGTAGCATTAATTAGGCATTATCTCTAACACCCCCCGTTAATGCCTACATTACAGAACTTCACAAATTACATAACATAAAATGTTACAACACTTTAACTTTCGTCTGTTTGGCCTTCATCAACTCCTACACCCACTCCCTCCGGACTGCACTCTTCCTCTTCCTCTTCTTCGAGCTTACCATTCAACTCATTTAAAGCATAAACGCTTCAGACCATCATTCATGAATCTGCACAATAGATAATATTGACAAACTTGGCTCACCGGGGCTTCCATGAGAAAAGTTGTCAAGTAATGAATCATCCTATGGACATGCCTCCATCTGTCAGATATTTCACTTTCGACTATCCGTCAGTTTTTAGAAAGGTAGTTTAGGTACATAATGTCTTCAAAAATCAATTATACAAGGTGACTTCCAATCATAAGAATAATTGTTCTTGAAACTGGTGTTGCCAGCTTATATCAAGAGACAAGAGTCCTTATTTTATTTACTTTTACATAAACACGTAAACATATGAAAAACTTTAAGCACACCACATACACCATCTGAATCTATCATCTTGGGTTTTTTTTTCTGCACACAACACTCATATATAAGGTAAGTTATGACTCTCTATGGTGGCTCTTCCTTCTTCTCACTGCACATTGATCCACAAACAACACAAACTTCATTGCCTCGTGTGGAAATGAAAAATCCTGTAGATTTCTTCAATTGGTGGTTTTCTTAGTTTATGTGCCTATTTCATGCAATTCAAGCATATCGTAGAGCCATAAATCCTCTTGACAATGCATTTCTTGATGGAATTGCTCCAGATTTGAATTTGAATAGTACTTAATAATACCATGTAAACTTGAATAGATTGTAGGGTTTCACGACATTTCACTTCAACGGATCTACTACGATCTCTCATTTGATTCTTCGTTGCTACGCAGAGACAACCTAGAACAACAAAGATTCAAAATTGCAGTAATTTCTGGACATCACCATAAATATTTGCCTGCTATATGTTGCCTTCAATCGTCAAAGCATCCTGTAAAAGGTAACTCACTAACTTGGCATACGTGGGAACGCAACACCTTGCTATGGAACTCTCAATCTATTGTATACACAGTGCTTAGATGCAGTTTAACCCCAAAATCATGGCCTTAATTCAACTATTTTGCAGAACCAATAAGTCTCAACAGTGGCCAGATGCAACAAGCATATTATAATTCATATGTTCTTCATACACAATAGAATTAAAAGTGCCTAAATGCAAATATACATAGAAATCATCAAGAACCGTGACGTCTTAAACAAGAAAGCATCGAAAACAATCCTTTCTTCATGCATAGAGAAAATATATATCATTGGAAAACAAACATTGACAGTAGTGAATCTTTCAAGACAATAGAAAATGCCATGAATTTAAAGGCAACTTTCCAGTGAATCTTCGTAGATCAGACGTAGCACTTGAATTCTTCGTTGTGGATTTCCTTCTCTCGCAATTTCTCTTTGAACGATGGCATCTCTCTAACACAGATTTGGTTTTCTTATTGTGATGATATCAAGAGTATTGAACATATGGAGGAACCGATCCTAACAATGTTGTTCTCCCAAGGCACCAACAAGTTACTTCAACATCGACTCTTCTCAAAAACTTCATGACCTTTGCTTCAGGCGATGGCAACCATCACAGTTGATTTATACTTCACAAACCAACACTCAACAGTCATTTCTCCTCAACTTTGATACCAAGTTGAGTATTGGATAGCAGTCATTGCACAATCTTATACACAGAAAATAGTATTGTATTGCTTACAATAACCTGAGATATATCACACTTAAATAAGTGTTGTGAGATCCAACTTATTCCACTCTTGGAGGGAGAGGTTGAGAGAATCTCTCAACATCCTTCAACAAACCTAATCCAATCCCTAAACTCTAGAAAGTATCATTAAGTAGGCATTATCTCTAACAGCCAGACCACTATTTATAAGGGAGGCCAACGTCTCATTTGAACACACACACACCAACTAACTCTACAGTGCTTAAGTCTTGGAGGATAACCTACTGCAGTTAGGTGTGACGTCAAGGAGGGTTCTTGGTCTATGTCTTGGTGTCTCTTGGTTAAGTAGTGCGCTACTCTTCCCTAGTGAAGGAGTAGAGGAGGATCTTCTACTTTGTTTTTGGTCTATCTATATTGAGGAATTTTTTGGGGGTTTTCTTCCCCATGAGGGTTTCCCAGTATAATTTGTGTGTCTCTATTGTTTCTGTGATTGCCTCTCTTTCAATGATCTTATTTATGCAACTAATGTGCTAAATGATTGTAATAATAAAGAAGAACCGTAGTTGCTAGTTGTATAAGTAAAACATCAACATGGTATCAGAGCAGGCTTGAAAGAGACCAACTCACAGTTTATAAGAAGTGGCTAGCTTCAACGCACCATCTCCAAGATTCAGTTTCAGTATTGCAGCTGCTGCAAAATTAGGGTTTCTACATAAACCCCAAGAGTGACGTTTTCACCTTTGTTGGAGGATGTTGGTGAAACTAAGATCACCTAGGAACTCGCCCAAGCAAGGCACATCACTTCCCTAGATCAGAATTTCGAAATTTGAAATTTGAGAAATTAGGATTTCCTCATAAAACCCCAAGTTGCAGTTGCAATACCAGTTGTAGTTGCAGAACCAATTGCAGTTGCAGTGCCAGTTCATTCGTGCCAATTCCTTCATGCCAATTGTTGTGCCAATTGTTGTGCCAGTTGTAGTACCAGTTGCAGTGCCAACTCCAGTTGCAATGATTTTTTTTTGTTTTGTGAAGCGTTGGGACTGATTGTTCCAGTGTGCCTTACCCTAGCAAACCTCCAACTACCATGAAGCACCTTTGAAGTTTTATAGGCTTGTTATTGCTTGCCGCTGCTGCTGGATGGTGCCACTACCTATCGATGTTGTAAGAGGTATGTACTTACATATGTTTAAATTGTATCATTATTTTAAAGGGTACTTGCACGAGAAAGGATCTTTTTTCTAAAGCAACAATCATAGATCCAAAAGGATCTCAGATCCAACACATTCAAAGGAACTAGGCACCTCAGGTTTGATTACTTTGATATGCCCCTACTTGTTATGGCATTATTGTGATCGTATGAATATCCAGGTTGCATTTTGATCTGTTGAAGTTATCATGCTAACCATTGGTCAAAATTAAAGTCAAAGTATTAGATTGATTAAAGCTGAGATTATAGAGTTTATTCCCTAACTCAGATTTCTATCAAGATAGCATATTGCCTTAGTATAGAGGACAGGTTGAAGAAAATACTTGTCATTTTGAGTGAAGGAGACTCGGAAGAAAAACAACAACACTCATTCTTGAGGACAAGACTCCAGGTTCCAGGTTTGATTGATTAAATTGGTAAGACTCAAATTTGCACATATGAAGTTTGATAACTGCGAAACACTATAATTGTGATATTAATCTTTGAAAAGTTTTATTATTGAAGACTTGGTAGGATGTGAGCACTATTGAGATAGATGCTCATTGTAATTATTTACTAGATATAACTGATATCTCCTCCAGGAGAAAACTCTTGTTTTGTTTCGAGGTTATCATGGAGGAATGATTGATCACAACACTAGAAGAGTGTTGCTCACGTTTCTTATTATTATATTTCTTACTTTTGACCCTTGTTCCAGGCAGGTCACAAGTGATAGCTCTGAAAAAGCTACTATGACGGTTGTTCTCACTATCGTGTTTATTATTATTATAAAGAGTATTATTCTTGTCTACTGTTTCTCCCTTGTTGTTCTTGTTTTGGGTAGGTCACAGGTGATAACCCTGAAGGGAGCTATAGTGATGGTTGCATGAGGCAACATATTAGATGAAACATGAAGCAGACTATCCAATATGTATACACGATCGTATACATCCATGTATTGAAGAAGAAGAAGAAGAAGTTACTTTTGCTAGATACAAAACATCTCATAGGAAGACAGATCATGGGGAGCAGAAGGCTCTGTTGTCACACAATCTGTACTTGCCCAAAGCCCAAGGCAAGTGAATGCAAGATGGGCGTAACAGGGAGTGACCTATCACTGTCACCTTAATAGGAAACCCCTTTCTGTTTAGGATTATATCAAAGTTACCTAGGGGAGATGTCCCTAGTGACCTAAAGGGCTGGTAAGACTAAGGCAAGGATGCAAGAAAACCCCTCTCTCACTGGTCACTCAAGTCAAAAGATTCTTAATATCTTCAAGGGATGAAACAATGGTAAAAATGGAGTGTACCTGCCCAGAACATGACAACAAATAAAATATGGCAGCTTTCAAGTGCAAAATATGATGTTAGTGCTTCTTAAGACCATGAACCTTCAAAAAAAGGGCTAGATGATATAAATTTGCAACAATTTAACAATTTACAACAATAATAAGTATTTTGTAACAATTGCAAAAAAAATGCCTTGAAATTGCTTGAAAAAGACAAGAAAATGTAGCTTTAACTAGGCTTAATGAATTAATCGTCGCAAGCAAATTTGGCAATGTCTAGCTAGCATTTAATGTCACTTATGTAGAGAATTTGCTGCAATTAGATGGCTGTAGCAATCTTTTGTAACAACAACAAATTCTAGTGCTCAAAATTGCAAGGAAACACCATGTAAACTTAGCATTTATCTAGTAGATTGATTGGTAATTGTCACAAGCAATTTCTGAGTGAGCTAGGTGCAAGTTATGAAGGTGAATGCAACAAATTAGCATGAATTAGTATGGTTGTAGTAGTGATTTGCAACAACAACAAGTTAGTTAATGAATTAGTCTAGTTTAGGGTTAGTAGAAGTTAGCAAAAGCTTAAAGGAAGAGAGTTTGAGTGTTTAATCAATCCTTCAATAAGAGAGAGGCTAAAACTAGTGCCTTCTAGGGCTTATGGAGTCAAGTGGACGGCTTCGTATAAGGCTACAAATCAATTTTGATAGTGCACAAAAGTCTAAGAGGGAGAATGCATAGGAGAAGTAGTAACTTAAGTCCCCCTATGCATTTTCCTCGAGAAACAAGATACTAGGGTGTAGGCAATTCTAGGCCCTAACACCTTGCTCTCCTTAGGCTTCTTATGGGATAAAAAAACTTAGGCAAATATAACTAGGTCAAAACCTTGGAGTGCTAGCAAATTAGGGCTCTAGGGTTTCACTAGTCACTAAATCAATTCAATGAAAAGCTTTGGCAAATAGAAAGTAAGAAAGTAGCAATTTAAGTTTCTTACTTCAAGCATTAAGTATACCATGCGATTTCATAATCTTGTATGAGCAAATAATGCCATACATAAATCATTCAATAGATGACAAAAAATGTAGATTTTACCTACTTGCACCAAGAATAATCATGAAAAAACCATGCAAGATCACCATAAAAGCTTCCAAGATTGATCCAACTTGCAAAAAACAGTCTTATACAAGAGTTTGCCTCACAATTTCAGCCAATAGCCCTTGCCAGGGCACAAATTTTAAACCTCTCCTCTTGTGTGAGGAGTTGTGATGTAAAAATGAATGTGCTTAATGTTTATTTATACAAAACTGGTGACCTTTAATTAATTTCAGGTCAAATAAAGGACGACCTGGCCAATTTACAAATAAATTCAAATTAGATATAAATACAATTAATTAGCATCTAAAAACACTTTGATGTCATGCCCTTCTACTGTGAAGTTGAGCCCCTAAGGTGGAATGTTGGGCTTCAGATGCTGAACGTTTGACCTCCAAAGGCCCTGGATGATGCCCACACATGTCAACTAGCTCACAATTGCCCTCAAAATGCAAACCCTGGCTCTAGATGACATCCAGGGTCATGATAGTGATGTCATGGAATATCAAAGGTCAACGTCCAGGTGGAAAAGCAAGATCCCCCTGGGTCTAGGTCTGCCAAGGTGCCTCCAAGGTGACGTCCTTCTTTCTTCCTGGTGCAAATCTCTAATGTCTTCTTGCCCCTTGTTGGGGTTACAACATCTATTTGTAGGGTTTCAGCCCCATGAAGGTCCAAGCTAATCATTCCCCCATGTGTACCTGTCCACCAGGAAAGGTCCCACATCAACAACAAGTACACCCTCGAGTGGTTCATAAGTCACAAGGATCATAACATGTAAATCACATCCAATAATTAAATTACCCAAACATGTGCATCAAAACCCCCTTTACCTAGACAAATGCTTAAATACGTTATGCAATTTAACAAGTCAATTTTGGAGAACGTCTCAGGATGTCCTATTGGACTAATCCTCCTTAAGTTTGGGGTGTTTCCCAGGTAAGAACCAATCCAAGTCATGTAAGTGTATGAGGTGGCATGGGGTAGTGTTTGGGCATGGGGTGTAGTGATAATAGGGAAATTTAAATCTTACATGTGGGTGCCTTTGTAGAGGGTGAGTTGCACCTTATCATGGATGCCATTATTTCCTAGCCCATTCATTGCCTTTAATTCTTAGCTTCATTGATCTTTTGCTTTTATGCTTTAAGGGAAGAGTTGAGGAAGATTGTCCTGGCTTGGTGACCAGAGGTGGCAATGTTATCCACAAGCATTTCACGTGGATGAGAAGGTTGGCTCATGATGAGACCCCTTTCTCTTGGCTATGCCACCAAGATTCACTACCCTGGTTTGGTGACCAGATAGATGGTAGTGTCATAATGCTACATGCCCATGGTCATAATAGGTTGACTCATGATGAGACTTCCTATCCACCAACTAATACCTTGAGTATTTATTTATTTTATGGGTTCCCTTTTCTTACTGAGAATCCTTTTACTACTTTCTCGGGAATCCCTAGGCGAAGCATCTCAAAGGTTTCATTTTTGGCTTTTAACTCTTGCCAACTACTTTTACCCTCTAGGCCTTTAGCCCCTTCTTCTCACAAGGCAAGGTACAACCCTTCCTAATGTGGAAAATCCCAATGCTCGAACAGAGGTAGGGAGAAAATGAGAGGAATAAAGATGTAAAGTGGTAAGTATGGAGGGAATGGACGATGACCTTTTTATAGACCCACCCAATGACAACCCATCCTAAAGGGAGATCAACTTACTAGGGCATCATGTCACCCTTCCGGGTATGAACAAGTTAAAGAGCATAATTTCGAAGCAAATGTTATGAAATGAAGGAGAATCTAATGCAACATATTTAAGTGCTTCAAGAATCATAGTGACACATGCCATGATACCCAGACTCATTACCTTGTGGAGCAAGACTTACTGCTACTTCAGGACCAGGCTGGTGGGATGGATACCGTTGTTGTTGATAAATGGGTTACACTGAAGAAAAGAGGGTTACTTTGGGGACATGCTCAAGTCATCTGACTCTCGTCACTCCATGTCTAGGACTTGTGGGCATCGAGACATGATCTCCTTAGTTATCCCTAGGGTAAGGGATAACAAGCTCCAAAGATGACATAACAAATCCCTCTAGTGCAATTGATCACTCTTCAAATCATTAAGAAGAGTTAGTAGAGCCAGAAGGGCCTACCCATAATCAATGCAGTAACCAGGAAAATACCAACATAATCCCATGACACTTTATAGGATGCAAAGCCATATAGCATTGATGAGCCATATTAGAGGGAGAAGATGGGTCCGAAGATTATATAAACTCAGAGGGATTCAAGCCTCAATGGGTTGCACTGAAGAAAAGAGGGTTCCTTCGGGGCCATGCTCAAGTCATCCGACTCTCGTCACTCCATGTCTAGGACTTGTGGGCATCGAGACATGATCTCCTTAGTTATCCCTAGGGTAAGGGATAACAAGCTCCAAAGATGACATAACAAATCCCTCTAGTGCAATTGATCACTTTTCAAATCATTAAGAAGAGTTAGTAGAGCCAGAAGGGCCTACCCATAATCAATGCAGTAACCAGGAAAATACCAACATAATCCCATGACACTTTATAGGATGCAAAGCCATATAGCATTGATGAGCCATATTAGAGGGAGAAGATGGCTCCGAAGATTATATAAACTCAGAGGGATTCAAGCCTCAAAGGGAGCATGGAGACTCGGAGTGAGCCCGATCTTAGAGAGGATCAGATGAGAAAAGAGATGTCTTCCATAACTAACAGACATATGCCATGAGTTGAGAAGACTAGATCATAGCTTCAGAGACTTCTAGGAGACGTGAAATCTTCTAGGAAGATTCCCTTGTTTCAGTGACAGATGAGGAAGCCAGTCAGAAGGATCAGGATACAGATTTTTCCTCTAGACCAGAAGGGAATTCAGTGGTGATTTCCAAGATTGATCTAATAGAACAAGCATGTTTCAAATAGCAGTATAAAGATGTACAAAGTCTGATTTGTGTCCAGAGGATTCTCCCAGCAAAAGGGAGAAGACTACGACGAGACACTTGCTCTAGTAATCGAAGAAATAGTTATAGTGTTCGTGAAGACAACCAAAAACAATATATGATTATGCAAATTGAGTTGCGGTTGAGCAAGTGTACCAGGTTGGTACAATGTGATGTGAAAATTTGGTTTTGAAGTACAGGACTGGAAGACTCATGTCTGCAAGTTGAAGCAAGCTCCAAGAGCTTGGTATGGCAGGAATGATAGTTTTCTGATGAGCTTGGGCTTTACCAAGAGTAAAGTTGATCCCAACCTTTACTTCAAGATTGAGAATGATGGACCAATTATATTGTTGCTATATGTGGATGACTAATTCTTGATAGATGAAGAAAATGTCATCGCAGATTGTAAGAAGAAGCTTGCCACTGAATTTGAAATGAAGGACCTAGGCTCGATGCACTATCTCTTAGGTCTTCAAGTATGGCAAAGCCCAAAAGAGATTTTCCTTAATCAAGTAAAGTATGATGTGTAAATTTTGAAGAGATTGGACATGATGGATTGTAAAGCCATGTCCACTCTTGTGGAGACAAATCTAAAGTTATTGGTCGATACTTCGTCAGAAATAGTTATAGACAGGTGATTGGTTCGTTGATGTATCTAACAAATACCAGACCAGATATATGATTTCATGTTAACACCTTGAGTCAGTATCTAGTGGAGCCCAGACATGTTCACCTTGTAGCTGTAAAGCATGTGATGAGATACCTTGAGGGTAAGTTGGACTATGACATATGTTATACTGGAGATTGTGACTTCAAATTATATGGCTATATTGATTCAGATTGGGCTGGAAGTTCTTCATATAGAAAAAGCACTTCAGGATGTTGTTTCAATTTAGGGTCAGCCATGACTTTGTGGCAAAGCAGGAAGCAATCGAGTATTTCTCTCAGTACGACAAAAGCAAAGTACATTGCAACATGCTCTGCCAGTTGTGAAGCCATATGGATTTGGAAGTTGTTGATAGGTCTATTTGACCTAAGGAGGATGCTACCGTGATCTTTTGTGATAACCAGAGTTGCATAAAGATGATAGAGAACCCAGTGTTCCACGATAAGATGAATCACATTGAGATCCGGTACCACTACATTTGTGATATGGTATAGAAGGGAGCTGTGAAGCTCCAATATGTTGGCATATATGAGCAGGTAGCAGATGTGTTGACTAACCCTCTGTCTCATGAGAAGTTTGAGTAATTTCGAGACAAGCTTGGTGTAGTCTGAAAGGACTTCCCTCGAAAGGGGGAGTGATGTTGATGATACTATGGTATCCTGACCACCAGCAGGGCAACTCGTTAGGATTTATATCCTACGGGATTGATCATCCCTGGACAAATCTCATAAGTTTCAAATGGACGGTTTGTCAAAGTGCTTATGTATGTATATACTTGTTGTGGTTAGTAGTGTGGCAACTCGTTATTCTGGTTGCTTCATATAGATTTCTTCTTCCAGATCCCCATGCAGGAATGTTGTCTTCACATCCATCTGTTCTACTTCAAAATCAAATGCAGCAACAACAGATAACATAAATCTTATAGAGGTTAACTTGGCAACATGAGAAAAAATCTCACCAAAATCAATTTCCTCAACTTGGGAATAACCCTTTTCTACTAACCGAGCTTTATATTTCTCCACTTTTCCTTCTGCATCCAACTTCCTTTTAAACACCCATTTGCTGCCAATGGGATTTCTTCCAGTCGTCAAGTCCACTAGATCCCAAGCCTCATTCTTATTCAAAGCTACCATTTCTTTGTTTATGGCCCTTTTCCAAATATTTCTAGGATCATCATCAGTAATAGACAAAGACATTTTTTAATGGAAATCAGATGGAGTGTACCTTTCCGATAGCCTTCTTTCTTGAACTGATCTCCTCAATACTGGAGTATGAGGATCTTCTTCTTCTGATTCCCATTTTTCTGTAGAGTCTGATTCATCATCCTTTAAATCAAACTCCATTTTCTCTAGTTCTTCCTTACTTGGCAGGACTTCCTGTTTAACAACATCCTTCATTTTTCTAAACACCACATATCAACTTTACACTACCTTCTTAGTTTCTAGGTTCCAAAGCTTATAAGCTTTGAAACCATATTTATATCCAATAAAGATACACTTTTCAACCTTCTTATCTATCTTACTCCTATTTTCCTTTGGAACATAAACATATGCATCACAACCAAATACCTTGAGATGTGCGAGAGAAGGTTCCTTACCAGTCCATACCTCTTGTGTATTGTTGTCATCCAACGCTGATGAGGGTGATCTGTTGACTAGGTAACATGCATTACCCACTGCCTTTGCCCAAAATTATTTCCCTAACCCGACACCACTGAGCATGCACCTTGCTTTTTCCATCAACATCCTGTTCATCCTTTCTAGAACTCCATTATGCTAAGGTGTATATGGAGTAGTATTCTACCTTGCTATACCACACTTCTTATCTCTGCCATCATATGTTACTAGAACTCTCCGCCATTATCTGTCCTCAACACCTTAATTATTTTCTCTGTTTGATTCTCAACAAGAGCCTTAAACTCTTTAGACTTGTCAAAGACTTTAGATTTCTTCCTAAGAAAATATATCTAAGTATTCCTCGAGAATTCATCTATAAATGAGACATAGTACACAGATTTTCCCAATGATGGGACCGATACAGGTCCAAAAACATCACTGTGAACTAGCTGTAAAATTCCTTCTTCCCTCGTTGCACCAGAAGGGAATCTTACCCGATTCTGCTTCCCATATACACAATGTTCACATAAATCAAACTCCAGAGAGCAGTTAGACATACCTTCAACTATACCTTTACCATGTAATAGTCGAATATCCTTCTCTCTGATATGCCCTAGTCTTGGATGCCACACCATAACCTTTTCTCCAGAGACTGTAGGATTTCTTTCTTCTTCACCTCCAATATTAGGAACAATGGAACTATTACACCCATCACTAATAGTGCTTCCTTGCAACTTATACAGAGTTCCAAACTGCACTCCCTACAACAACACCATTTCTCCTCGAACCATCCTGCAAGTTTCCTTTTCAAATATTGTTTTTACCCCTACATCATCCATTTTGCTTACATAAATCAAATTTCTAGCCAAACCTGGGATGTGCAGAACACCAGGAAGTGTTCTAATACTTCCATATATGAGCCTCAACTTGAATTTTCCTCGACCTATGATTTTGGTTGTCGATTCATCACCTAGGAAAACATTACCTCCATGATACCTTTCATATTCACAGAACCACTCCCTATGGGGAGTCATATGAAAGGATGCACCTGATTCAACCAACCATTCCGCATGATCTGCATGTGTGGTTGAAGAATCCAAGTACACATCCCCTCCTTCTTCCTTGGAGGTCTTTTCTTCTGTAGAAGGAGATTCTTCAGATCCCTTCTTTTTCTCAACTTTGGATCTACACTGCTTCTTGTAGTGCCCTTCTTTTCCATATCTCCAACATACCTTTACAAAATTTCTGGGAGATTTAGATCTACCCTTAGACTTAGATCTCCCACTTGAGAACTTAGATCTATTTCTTGCAAATAATGCGTCTATGCTTTGTCCTTCCATATTCTTTCATCTCATCTCCTTTGACAACAAATATGAGACCACTTCATCAAAATTTAGGGAAGTTGTATTACTACCTATGGCCGCAACTAGACTTTCCCACAAGTCTGGTAAAGAACACAGTAAACTGATACATTTATCTTCATCTGAAATTTTAATCTCAACAGATACTAATTGACTTACCAAAGTATTGAAGGCATTCAAATGCTCTGCCACCGAGTCTCCATCTCTCATCCTCAGGTTATACAACTTCTTTCTCAAGAATAGTTTATTTACTAGGGACTTGGACTGATACAACTTCCCCAACTTTTCCCATAAATCCTTGGCTGTATCTTCCTCTGACACATTCAGTAATACTGAATCTGAAGGACACAGTGGGATTGTGCTCTTTTCCTTCCGATCCAACTTTTTCCATTCATCTGCTAAAGTTCATGTAGGTGTAGTACCCAGATCTACTATGATCCAATGATCTCTGTCCACCAATATATCTTCCATCTTGAGCTTCCATAGCTCAAAAAATTTCCCATTAAACTTCTTGATCTCCATCTTCGAATTGCTTGCCATTTCCCTTCACTTGAAAAATCAATACCACAAATCTCCCACTATAACAAGGCTTATCACAGTCCCGAGCCAAACCCTTGACCACAAAGGCACCCCCCTAAAGCCAACAAAGATTTGATACCAAATGTATATTTTAACCTTGTATAATATTCACTACAAACAGATTTTCGGTAAAAGAATAGAAAAGATACAATGGCAAATACAAACATTACACATAGATTTTTCCCCTCGAAACCCAAACTGGGAAAACCATCATAATATATATTCATTCATCACAATACATTGTTTACAATACAATATACATATAGGATCCAATGACATCCAAAACCCTAACCCAATGACCTGGATTAGTCAACAACCCTAATTCCTTAACCGGAAATAGAAAACCATCGACAAAAAACTATGTGCCGAAAAAGCACCTAAATATGTGACACATATCCCGAGGCAGAAACCCCTCAAACCCCCCTACACGCCCGTTGCAATGTAGACACTGCTACTCGTGTAAAGAATATAACACATACCCAAAATGAAATCCTATACTTCTAGGCATGAAAGTTATCCACACCTTCTAGCTTGTCAACAAACTTGGTATTTGTAGACATCTTGACTTATAGTTGGGAAAATGACCAAAAAATGAAAGTGCTCAGAATTTAAATATGAAATTACCAAGAGGTGCGCTTGGCTGAGGTGAGTATCCTGGTGCAGTCAGATTTCAGAAAATCCAAATTTTACCCTTCAAATTGGGCCTGTGGAAATTTGGATTGGTACTTTTGGTACTAGCTCTGGTTTCTTGGTTTTTTGGTACCAATGAAAACTAGGGTTTCACTTTCCAAGAGTTTTGTCCACTGAAAAAGTGCTCTAAGGTTGCCAAGGAGTTCACTAGGGTAGGGCACAATTCCTTGATGCGTTTTAGGCTGAAATTCCTCTGCAATAAAAAACCCTAATTTTCTTGTACGACAACAATGGCGTTTTTGCTTATCCAGTGAAAGGTGCTCTCTTCATCTTAGCTTTGATACCATGTTAAGTTTTGAGATTTTCAATTTTCTAGATAACAATAGCATAGGTAGGATCACTGGGAGAAACACAATCACAAGATACACAACATTTATCTTGGGAAACCCTCATGGAGGGAGACAACCCAACAAAAACTTCCTTAATATAGATAGCCAATACAATGCGAAGACAATAAACCAAAACACGAGAGAATATCCAACATTGAGAAATGCACCTCTCTCTTCCTTCTTCTCCCAACTGTAGCTACCAAACTTACGCACTTGATGAGTGAAATGAGTGAGTGAACAAATGAGGCACTAACCTCCTTTATTTATACCAGCTGGCAGGCGCCGAAAATGCGTCTCTTCATTTGACAAGGGCAACTTCTCTTCTTAGTGGTCAAAACCACTTTAATTAGGCCCAGGGGATGACTTCTTAATTATCATAATATAATTAGGGTTTGACCAATCTACAAAAGGGGATTTGGTCAAGTATAAAGCCCAACATGATCAATCCACAAAAGGGAATTGATTTGATGAATAATAACTCAATAATAAATATAATACTCTTTGCAGTTATAATATTTCAACATATCCCACATTTTTTTTTTCCTATTGGAACCTCAGGTTCTGTTGGTTCCTCCCACTTATACTAGAGACACTCGGTCGGACGATCAACTCACAGCTAGAGACAGTTGGTCGGGCAAGCGACTGAAATTCAACAATAGTCAGTCGAGTAGTCAACGAGCCTATCATTCAAATAGTCGACTAGTAGTTGGAGACAATTAGTCGATGGATCAACCTTCCGAGTAATCAATTATGATTTGGATGAATGGATGGTCGGGTCAAATTGGTTTGATGATATGACTAGACAACACGGATTTGACAGAGTTAACTCCAACCATCGACATATATATGTGGACAAGATCTTGTCGATTCCCAAGAAGTTGCTTAGATATTGAGACTATAAATAAAGGGCCCAATGGGTCAGTATCAACATGTGAATCAAGGTGAACATGTATTCAATAATGCATTGTAATGTTATGATCACAATGTGCTATGTCTAAATGTTGAAACAATGTATCTAGACACCACCGATCCTCTGTGAAGTTTATTTCTCTTCATTTATTCTACAGATTCTGTTATTGTTCTGCTCAGGGTTACACCCAATGCCCAATATGGTATCAAAGTGACTAGTTTATACCTTTCCCATTGCGTGAAAATCTAGCTAAGTCAGATTTGTTTAAGATTGAATCTGGACCGATGATTTGTCGACTGTAACTCATGGATCAAATCATTTTTTTTGGATATCAAATATGACTTCTAAGATCGATCCAATTGTTCTAAATGGATCGAACTATGCTATATGGGCACCAAATTTGGAAACCTTGCTGAAGAGTAAGGGACTTTGGTGGTATACCAAGACTGTGATTCCATACTCGATGGACAATCATGTGAAATTTGTTGTCCATGAAAAGAAGGATGAGTCCGAGGGGTCATGATGATCTATATCTCTCATGAGATCTGGTTCCATACCAATGGAATTGACTACCCTCATTAAGTTTGGAAAAAGATGAAACCTCTGTTTGATAAAGTTGATGAAATACATTTTATGCAGTTAGAATAAGAGTTGATCTCTCTGATCCTCATTCCTTTGACATAATTGAAGACTACTTGACACGCGTGAAATAACTATAGTTGAAATTAGGCAAGTGTGGGAAGAATTTCCAGAAGAAATATGGACAACTCATCAATTTGGTCCAGGTGAATCTGAGAACACCATTTGATTTGTTATGTTCCATGTTCTAGAAAAAATAGCAAGATTATTGAATATACCTTTGAAATTTTCTTTGTCTTACTGATTAATGATCTGAACACAGAGTGCTTGGGGAAGGGAAGCTTGGTGGTAAGCACCAAGCTCACTTTCTCAAGAGAAAGGGTAAGATGAATTACAAGGAAATATGATGCTTTTAAGTTTCTATACACAAACCAGAATACCTTGATCGGAAAACTAAAATGCAAATTGATGGGTTGACATCAACCCAAAAGAATCAAAAGAAGAAAACATGTCTTTATTGTGGAAAGATTGGACATGTTGAGAAGGAATATTGGAAGACAGACCTCAATCTAAAGGAGAGGGTCATATAGCTTGCAGGAAATGTGTCAGATGTTCACTAACTTGGTGATAATTTAACCTTCCAAGTCAGAACCTCTCAGTCATTTCTTTCTCATACCACGCAAAATGAATGGGTAGTCAATTCTAGGTGCACTCATCATATGGTCAAGGATGCTTCCTTTTTCACGTCCTTGGATAAATTTGTTGAATGAAATATATATGTAGTTGATGAATTCACTCTCGACATTACTGGTCGTGGTGATGTTCCTTGTCGACATGAGAAAATTGTCGATGTCTATCATGTTCCCAACTTGAGCACAAAATTATTGTTGGTCTGTCAACTGACACATATATGGAATATTGTAGAGTTTTGGCCATATCGTTTCTTTGTTAAGGATCTGAATAATGGTAAGTTGCCTATCACCGAAGGTTTTCTCAACTCGAAGGACAACTTATACAAGTTTTGTGACCTCTCTCTACAAGATCCTAGATTGACTGCTCTTGTTGCTCAAATTGATGAACGAAGTCAAATTTTGAATGAATGACTTGGACACATCAATTGTTGAAGTCTGGAGTTGATGTCCACACAAAACATGTTTGCAGGTTCACCTAAAGTGCTTCCATCTGATAGAGTCTATAGAGGATGTGTGCCGGGAAAGCATCACCACGTACCTTTTGACTCTAACAAAGCATGATGAGCATACAACCTACTAGAAATAGTACACAATGATTTTTGTTGTATCGATCAACCTTCCTTCGTAGGTGAAAAGTATGTATTAAACTTTATTTATGATCTCTCTTGATTCACTTGGGTCTATTTATTTAAAAATAAGAATCATGTCTTTGAAAAGTTCAAGGAATTTCAAGCTTTTGCTGAAACACAATGTGGTCGACCTATCAAGTGCTTGAGATTTGACAATGCGCTGAGATATAAATCGACCATTTGAGGAATACCTTACTTAATATGATATTTCTTGGAAGTGGTCGGTCCCTCATACCCCTCAACATAACTATGTTGCAGAACATAAGAATCATAAATTGGTTGAAATGGCTTGTTGTCTTTTGCATTCCAAAGATTCACCAATTCATTTTTGGGTTGAAGCTGTCTATTGTGCAAACTATATCTTGAACCACATTCTGACTAGAGTTGTCACTGTCGTGACTCTAGTCGAAAGATGGTGTGGAAATAAATGTTTAGTTGGTCACCTCTGTGTCTTCGGTTGTGTTACTTGGGCTCATATTCTAGATGATTGCAGGAAGAAACTATATGCAAAGATTCATGCTTGTATCATCATGAGATACTTTCAAGAGTCTAAAGTCTATCGACTATTTGACCTTGTCATATGCCATATTATTATAAGAAGAAATGTGTTTTTTGATGAGAAGTATTCAATAATTAATTTGCTGAATTCTTATCCCAATTTATTACAAGATGATACCTTTGATATTATTGATGATACATGATCACTTGTTCGTTTTTTTAACACTTGGATCAGGCAGATGAACTCTGATGATTTTTCAATAGGGTCGTCGACCACTGTTTTGACTAGTGCTCCACCTTCTTTGATTGAAAATTCCGTAGCCGATATTAGTTCATTGTTTTCCTATCTACCCTGATGGGATGCTAAGATGATTGAAGTTGTTGGTCCCGATGTCGGTAATATCTCTTCAGGTCGAAAAACTCACAATCATAAGTAACAAGTCAATGTTGTTTTGATGACTCGTGTCCTTGAAACTTGTGATCCTATTTCCTACTTAGATGCACAAGGCCAACCTGAATAGGAGCAAGCTGTGTAGGTGGAAATGAATTCTCTTTTGAAGAATCATACTTGGGGTTTAGTTCCTCTCTCTCAAGGGAAGAACATAGTGAAATGTCAACAAGTCTATAAGACAAATTTTGCCTCTTGTTATCACACAGTTTGTAGGGTAGGTTTAAGTAGCTTGAAGGCAAGGCTCAAACTGGTGTAACAGGAGCTTCCCCACCCACTGTCACCTCGATGGGGAGCTCTTTCTATTCTGGGTGGCTAATCCCAAGGGAGATGTCCCTAGTAATTTGGGGTTCTGAAGGAAAAGAGTCAAGGGTTTAAGGCTCAAAGGTTAAGGTAAGCTTTCCCTTCACAGATTACCGCCAAAAGGATAGTCAAAGAGAAGATATTCCACTGAAAGGGCACCTGTTTGCGAGACAAGGCAAATAAAACTAAAATGTGCATACAGTGGTTAGTACTTCAAATTGTCAATGACTATCTTTAACACATATGAGCAATAATAAATGTAATTATTGACGAAGTCAATGATTGCTAATAAAGACAAAGGCTTATAATACTTCGTCAATAAATACAAAGTGATACTTGCATTCAATGTATACAATCAATCCTTGTTATATCACAATGCAATAAATGTGCTCATACACCAATATTGTTGCTGCGTCACTATGTAGATTGAGGGTGACGTCAACCCTATTTCTAGGTTGGCTTTGAAGGGCAAAGAAGTGAACGTTTTGCACACTAAGCCAATGAAAATAATCTATACTTCAATGCCAAATGCTATATGACAAAGTCACAACGTCTTATACCAAACAAGAGATCAAAATAAATGTGACGTCACTAGCTAGTTAG
>ML799337.1:103229-156272 GCA_009831015.1 Picea engelmannii
GACAAATCTGACGAAGAAGAAGAAAGATGGGCCCTCCAGGGCCATGCTCAAGTCAACCCTGCTCTCGGTACTCCATGTCTAGGACCATGTGGGCCTCGAGACATGATCTCCTAGTTATCCCTAGATATCGGGGATAACACCTCTGAAGGTGCTATATAGCATCATAAAGATTGCTTGATTGCGAAAGGATTTTCTAACCAGGAAGGCATCAAATACACCGAGACCCTATCCCCTTTTGCAAAGATGAATTATGTTCAACCGATTCTTTCCCTTGATACTCATTTTGCCTGACAAATCCGCTAGATGGATGTGAAAAGTGCCTTCCTTCATGGCGATTTATTTGAAGATTTTTTCATGGAACAAACCCTTGGTTTTGTGACATAATCCACTCTTATTTTTTCAACTCTAAAAGTCACTCTATGGTTTGAAACAAGCTCCCAGAGCTTGGTATGCTACGATTGACCGTTTACTTCTCACTCTTGGCTTCAAACATTATGAATTTGATCATGCTCTTTATGTATTACATGATAGCAATGTTACTTTGATTGTTGTTGTATATGTTTATGACTTGGTCATATTGACTAGAAATAATATCGATCTCATATTTATATTGAAGAACCAACTTGTTGATACCTTTGATATGACAAACCTTGGTATTCTACACTATTTTCTCGGTCTTCAAGTTTTACTTATGATTGATGGTTTGTTGCTTTCTCAATCTAAATATGTACTAGATCTCTTGACACATTTTAAGATGATAGACTGTAAGCCATGTGCCATTCCCTTTCATTTTGGAGTTAATATGAGTAAAACTTGCCAGTCTCCCAAAGTCGATGTTGCTCTATATCAACAATTGGTTGGTAGTATCATTTATCTCACTCATATTCAACCTGATATCTCTTTTTCTCTTAGTCTGGTTTCTCGATTTATGCAGCCCCCCATAGAAACCCATTGGAAAGATGTCAAAAGGATTGTATTTCAAGGGTACCACTCATATCGATATCAAATATTGTTGAAGTTTAGATTCATTAGTTGACTTTACCAACTTCAATTGGGCAGGTGACAATGATGATCAAAAGTCTACTTCTGGATATGTGTTTCACTTTAGCACTGGACCACTGCTTTGGTTGTGCAAAAAACACAAGGTAGTCTCTTTTTTGACTATAGAAGATGAGTATCATGGTGTTGTTATTGCAGGAACAAAGGCCATTTGGATTCGCCAACTCTTGGTTAAACTTGGGTTTCCTTTACAGACCTCGACCACTCTCTACTGTGACAATCAAAGAGCTATTCAAGTTGCTGACAATCCTGTCACTTAGAGTAAAATGAAGCATGTTGAACTTCATGCTCACTATTTGAGGCAGTCGGTTCAAGAGAAAGTTGTCACTCTTGTATACTGCAACATCAATGATCAAATTGATGATATATTTACCAAACCATTATCTGAAGTTAAGCTTGTTAAACTTCGTGATATGATCGAGCTTCAAGCAACTGCAATTATGGGAGTATGTCCTACTGACTTAATTTCACCTTATGAATATCCAGAGCCATGTGTTGATGAAGGGGTGTTGGAACCTCAGGTTTTGTTGGTTCATCCCACTTCTACTGAAGAGATTCAGTTGGACGATTGACTCACAACTAGAAATAGTTAGTCAGACGGCTGGAATTCAACAACAATCGATAGAGTAGTCGACGAGCTTGTCGGTCAGACAATCAACTAGAAATTAGAGAAATTGACTACAAGTTGGATGAATGGATGGTCAGGTGGAATTGGTTCGACTAGCCAACTAGACAGTGCAAATTTGATGGAGTCAACTCCAACCACTGACAGTTATATGTGGAGAAGATCTTCCTGATTCCCATAAATTTGGTTAGATATTGAGACTATAAATAAATATCCCAACATGTCATTATCAACATGCGAATCATGGTGAACATGTATTCGATAATGCATTGTGACATTCTGATCACAATGTGATGTGCCTATGTTGAAACAATGTCTTTAGACTCCATTGATCTTCTATGAAGTTTATTTATCTTCTTTTATTCTATAGATTCTTTCATTGTTCTACTCAGGGTTACACCCAATCCCCGACATTTTCAAGGTCAAAACTACAACTTATTTGAGACCCAAGGATTTGACAATCGGTACCCTTACAAGAAAAATCTTAAAATTAACACTCAAATTGGAAAGAGGAGCTACCAGTAACACCCCCTCTTTTCCAGCCTTAAAATTTTAACATTTTTCAAACCATGGCGTAGAAGTCTTGAGTTGTTGCAAACAAAATCATAAAAAAAGAAAAAAAAATCCAAAGAGAGAAAAATAAACAAAAATAGAGAAAAAATGAAAAAAGGGGAAAACATGTTCTTTTAAAATGAAAAATTAACTATTTTTTTAAAATACGCCTCAAATTAAAAAGAAAAAAAAGAAAAAAAGCATAATTTTTTTAAAAAGGAAAAAAAACTAGTTCCCTAGCCTCTTTTAATGCTTTTATTTAAAGAAAAAACCCAATTTTTTTAAAAGCATGACTATAACTAATTAAAAAAAAACATTTATAAAGAAACAAAAAATTAAAATGCAATTAAAAAAAAACGTAAAAAAATTAATTAAAAAATAAAAAAAATATATTAAACCAAATTAAAAAAAAGAAAACATATTTTTTTTTTTTTGGGGAGGGAAGTCGATGTCGAGTAATGTTCTCCAACCCCATGCAACCCCCCACAATTCCTCCATGGCACGTGCCCCTTGCTATCCTCCCACCCTTTGACACCCACATGCCTTTTTCATGTATTTCTAGTTTATCTTAATGTGGGTCTATCAAACATATGCAAAGTGGGTACTCATTGAATGTGAAATTTAATTCGACATCTAACAAGTGCCTACATTTGTAATTTGAATAAACCTATAAGTAGATAAGTTGAAAATACGTTTTAAAAATATATTTTCTTCCTTTCCCTCCAAAATGTTTTACCCTTATGGTTGACATTGTCATCTTGAATTGTATCGGTTTTTTTAAAGTTGATTTTGATAGTTATTTTTTTTGAGGCCTATTTTTGACTACAAAATTCCCTAATTCATTGGATGCAAAATTTAACTTCACATATAACGAGTGCTTACACTTGAAATTTGAGTAAACCTCTAAGGAGATAAGTAAAAATAAGATTTAGAAAAGTTGTTTTCTTTCTTTCCCTTTGAAAACTGATCTCTTATTTTATTATTTTGCTTAGGAGGTTCATTTTAGAAAACAAAATTTCCCTAATAGCTACTAAATTGTTCACCGTGTATTGCTATATAACATTGAATATAATTATGTAGCTATTGACCTTTAAGATGTAGATTATAATTGTTTTTAATTATAGTGATTCTTTCTGCTTTTTGTATTTTAATTCAACTTTGTTTCCTGTAAGTAGAATTGGATTTCTAGTTAGTTTGTAACCATGTTAGCATTCAACTTTCAACTAGTTCTCAATACCTGCATACACTTTGCACAACACATCACAAGTGTACAAACCGTGGGTTGACAATTGGATGTACTAGTGAGCTAGATGCCTTATTTAGAATTAATAAGGTATTTAGTAAGCCTTCCATCAAGCTATAGTAAATTTAACTAAAGGGTCTTGTAGTGGGATGAGTGCAATACATACTTGGTTGAAATGGCATAGGAAATCCATATCTTCTTTGATTGATGAAGTATAATGGTTCCACATTCTCTTCAACCCCCTGACAAGGATAATTTTAAGGATGGAAATTTATCTCAGAATGTAGAAACCTTGGCGAATCTTACTAGTCCCTAATATGCAAAGTATAAAATGTTTGACAATATTTTTGTAAAAATATTCAAATTTCTAAGGATTTCGTATAGTTTCTATAAAATTTGGGCTATTTTTAAGGTAAAATAATTTTATTCTATAGAATTTGGGTGAATCACTTTTAGAAAAAAATGAAATTCGCGAATCATTTTTTGGAAAAAGCATGGAAAATTAAATCATGGGCGATATATAGCCCCTAAAATTTTCCATGCCCCCTGATATGTGTAGCCTTAAGACTTGACAAAGAAGGACATTTTTTAGTGCATCTGTCTCTTCACAAATTGCACAAACTTCTACAATATTGAGTGGGCATTCATTTCTAAGGTATTTCTTTGTGCATTTAGGACAAAAAATAGCTAGAGACCTTTTTGTTTCCTCTTGCTTCTTCTTTATGTGCAATGTATCATATGCATGGCTAATGAGTGCAAAATATAAAAATTCATATCTTCTAACAAACCTCCTAATTCATTCTTAGTAAGAGTTGTAGAGTTAGATGATTCTGTTACCATACTTTTTCCATTCCTACCCTTTTTCTTTGTAGATTTGGAGTAGTTTTTGAATACTTGCTTAATATATTCATACTCCAATTGGAAAATGTCTCCATTTATAAGGAGATTCAAGGTCTCCATGAGTTTCTCTCTTACCCCTCTAAGTAAGACAAGTTTGAGTGAGTTTTCATCCAATGTGCAACTATGAGCTCTTTCCTAACTGAGTTGAAACCTCTCCTCATAGTCTTCCAACGATTCATTTTCTCCTTAGATCATCATGAAGATCTCATCTCTTACGTCCCTAGCATGGTAGTAGTCCTTGTACATGTCAATGAAGGTTTGTTTCATTTGGTTCCAACTTCCGATGCTATTTCCTTCTAAACTCATGAACCATATCAAGGTCGACTCCTTAAATGTAGAGGGAAAGAGCTTGAGCTTTCGATCATCAGATGCATATTCATAAGTCTTGCAAACAAGTTCAAACTAAAAAAAGAAAGTGTCAGGATTTACTGAAGTAAGACCATGTAAATGAAGAAGAGTAGAAGGATTAATTCTCTTCATTTTGTTTTTTCCATTGGTTTCCCTAATGGGGAACTCAAAGAATTCAGATTATTGGTTTCCATCCCCAACCATTGTATGGTGAGATGGGGATCCTTTTCCTTCTTTTGAAAAAAATTACAAAAACTCTTGCTCACTCTTGGGGTAAGTCCCCAAATTCTTCAATGATTATTTGGATGTCTGTCTCCCAATCTATTTGTTGCTTTTCTTGATTGTTTGTATTTGTTTCAACAATGCGAGTTCTTAATAAAAATATACCAAATCTATCTCTAGTTCGATGCATGCAATCTAATGAATTTTTTCTTTTCTTTTCTTGATAAAAATGATGAAATTTATGCAGTTTTTAACACCTCCCCAACAATGGTGCCAAAACGTGATGGGCCAAAGAATTGCAACAAGGATGTTGAACTCCTCAACTGTAACTTTGGATTTTCAACCTAGGAATGTGCTACTTTGATGAGGTACTGTGCACTATGTGTGCAAACTACATAAATAAATCTATCTACTTTAGAAAGGAGACATGTTGACTCTATGAATGCAAAGTTACTTAATCAACAAGAAAACTAAATTGTAAATAACAAGAATCAAATGTAAGATGGAAATGACATGCTACAAAATCACTGAATTGAAAGGGATTCAAAATAGAGTTGAAAGAACCTCATGATAAGGGGACTAGTTCTACTTAACTTGACATAACTTAAAGTTGAAATAAAGTGTTGCAAACCAATGTGAATCTAACTAATTTTTTGTGTTGTATGACTAAAAGGAAATCACTACAAAACATAACTATGTCTACTTTAATTGACCTGCTGTAAAGTTGAATCAAACCACTACAAAACATAATTATTTCTACTTGATCGACCTGCTACAAAGATGAAGTAAAACTAAAGTAAAACATAATTAATAGTACCTCCTCATTACTAACATGAAACCCTTAATCTTACTTTAATGATATGCTAGAAACTAGTACAGGAAATGAAGACTTTTTTTTAATAGAACCGGATAAATTTTTATTAAAAAGTCTTCCGTAAATGGAAGGAGGAAACATACAAAATCACAAAATTAGCCTTTCTATAAGAGGCAAAAGCAGGCTAGAATCTAGCTAGATTGTTCACAGAGTTTAAGTCTATTTTGGTCTTATATAGTATATCAAAATTTCTTCTAGCATATAGCCTATAAAAGATTCCCAACAACAAAATACAAAAACAAAACATCAATAAATCTATTAGCTTGGGGTGACATTCCTGCTTGGCTCTTATTTAGTATGTTTTGGCGACGAGTTGAGATATGGAAGGCATAGCTACGGGATTGTAGAGGAATCCTCCTTAGAAACACCCATGTCAGGGAGGAAACTAAAACCATCCAATCCATAACACTAGAGAAGATTTCACATGGCTTGAGCATATGACTAAGGGGAACGAAACAATCCCCGTCAGGGCCCACTCCTGCTGCCCCAGGAAATGAAGACTACTTGCAAGAAATTATGCATAATAGAAATGAGTAACAAGATGGACTGAGGACATCTAAAAGAAAGGAAATATAAAAACACACAAAGGTTCCTTGTTTAGTCTTAAGTGGGTCTTACCCAAGGCTTCTATAGGGAACCTTTAAAGACTACCAAGGGCACGATATATGGAAATAAAATTTCTAGTACATTAAGATATCAATCCATGACAACAATTCATCCTCCACAAGTTCAAATTGACTAGATCTTAATAGAGTTCTCGATTCTTCAAAATATCAATACTAAGCTAAGACAAATCCCTAGCTCCTATTTATGCAAAATGATTGCATCAATCAACTCTTCAATTATTCCTTGATTGAAAGGATCTTGTCCTCAAGATTCCTATAATCAGAGGCCTACATTTTAGGGGTCAAATATCCTTCTAGATTGATCTTCCTCATTTAGAAATTCGAACTAGATAGTGTTGGATTTGGTGGCTTAGGTCATTGAAGGCCTAACATGCCTTGGAGATGTAAGAAGGGACATAATCTCCTTTTCTCTCATGTAGATATTGGTGAAGAACCTCCTTGAAATTCGACCTGCTTGAGCAATGGGTTAGTACATCTTTGAAAATGCATGAAATTATCAAAACCATAACTAAATTAAGGTACGCCACATGCTCAATCATTCAAACCATCTCATTAATATCCAATTACACAAAACTCAATATATTTTTATTAATTATGGTCAAAATAGGTCTTATGGAGTACAAAGGAGGTCACAACATCTCAGAAGTTGGCCTCAAAATACATTAATTGGGAGGCCCATCAATTGGATACCCTAGAGTTTCAATTGCACCAACGTACGATTTGAGAAGTGCTAATCCATTGAAAATATATGCAACCAAAATATGGCACATGGAAAATTTGTTATGTGTGCCAATTTAGAGTATATGACATCTTTCGATGGACACTAGTTTGTTCAACTACTTACAACCAAAATCAAAATAAGAAGAAAAACTGAAAACAAGCATAAAAAACATTTTTTTTTAAGAAAAGAGAGAAAAATTAAAAATTAAAATAAAAAACACACATTTTAGATTAAAAAACAAAGAAAAAAAATTGAAAATAAACCCCTCTACACTTCCATTTAAAAAAAAATGCAAAACAAAATTTTTAAAAGGAAATTTTTAAAAAGTAAATATAAAAGAGTAATTAAAAAAAAAACTCAAGTAATAAAAAAAATTTGAAAATAAACCCCTCTACACTTCCATTTTAAAAAAAATGCAAAACAAATTTTTTAAAAGGAAATTTTTAAAAAGTAAATATAAAAGAGTAATTAAAAAAAAAAACTCAAGTAATCAAAAAAAAATTGAAAAGTAATAAAATTTAAAATAAAAATTCAAAACCAAATTTTATTTAAAAACATTCAACTTTAAAAAAACTAAATTAAAAATTAAAAATAATATTAAAATTTTTATAAGTTAAAATTTATAAGTAAGTCAAAAACAAATAAAAACAAATGATCTAAAATATATATTTTTTAAATAAAACATTTTTTTAAAATAAAACATAAATTAAAACAAGCATCTTTCAAAAAAATTAAAAAAATGGGGCGAATGACGCAAGGGCAATTCTTGCCCTTCCCGTCATTTGCACCATTTTCAAAACAAAAAAATGGAGCAAATGACGAGAGGGTGATTCTCGGAATCACCCTCGTGTCATTTGTGGGCAGAGTTGTGGAAATGGAGGGGAGGGATAGACTAAGTAGGTATGTGTGGTTGTTTCATGTGTTATTCTTGTCCCTAGATGCATAGAAGCCTTATTTAGAGCCTAAAACATAGGTTTCCTTCCCCGACTATGTTTACGTCCTCAAGTTTGAAGAACAATGAAGTTATAAAGATAAGTCTATCTTATTTGGATTGGGCATTGATTTATGGAAATAGAACCATCTACCTATTCAGACCTTAGTTATCTAACTCCATGCCTACACATAACAAATTTGAATTGTACAACATATTACTTATATTAATTGCACCGAGATCAATCAACTATTTACATGTAATGATTTTGGATTGTGTAGTGGGAATAGATTGTGCATTGGGTGCAAAACCAAGATTAACAATTTTTTTTATTGTGCACTGGGCATGTTTTTCTTCACCTTAAATTTTATTGTAAGCAATCACACACACATGTTTATATACCAGACAGATCATGGATGGTTAAACTCAAACAGATTTGATCGTTGCCTCAAACAGATTTGTTCACAAAATTGTAGGGGCATAACCTTATCGCCCGATGTAAGGTTTTATATGTATGTAACACTGCAATGTAAAAAGTTAGCGAGGGATATAGAGAGAATCAATCCATGATATTGTAGCTGCTCGTTTTGGGAGCCGAGAGCATCCTTGGTTATTTTATCTTATTCAGATTCGATTATGTAATGGAGCACATGTTGTGAGTGAAAACTTTGTTTTTAATGAAATAATTTCTTTTATAATTCGTGGTGTTCCTCTAATCGTATTTCTGTAGGTTTCTAAGGCGTGCCAATGATTGGCAAGGGCCCACCACCCGGGAAGCAACACCATGTGTATGTGTTATTAGTCTAGTTTTGGTTCTGTAGCAATAGCATGTTTCATCAACGATTTTGATTGTTTATGTTTTAACCTAGTTTCATAATTGTAGTGAGTTTTAATCTATGTCTAGTTTATTGAATTGTTTTTATAGTTTATGTGATTAGAACTAATAATTTGAGTCCATCTCCAGAGGTAACTAATAATGACATTTGCATATTCTCAGGGATAAACATTTACATTTGTGTGGTTTTCCATTCCATTGGAATCATAGTCTAGCTTTCTGTTTAATGCAAGTTTTGAAGTTTTATTTGTAATTACAATTACACAAGCTTGTATAAGATCAATTCAATCACTAACACAAAGACACCAATGTATCGAACTGCTGTGGACCTTCTTGTGAGAATTGATCCCAAGGAGTTTGCATTTGTCTTTTAAAGTTTTCAATATCATTTTTAATACTAAACGATGTATGAAAAAAAATCACATCTCTATGTAAGCAATCTGTTTATATAGAAGAAGTGCCATACCACCATAAGTTCATCACATGGGATATACTGATTGTGAGTTTAAACAATAGAATCATTGCTCATAGGTTTTACTTCTGGACTAATAAATGCAATCTAAGATCAATAATGTATGAATGGAGTTCAATACCTTCACAAGTTGACCGATTAAAGGGAATGGTTTGGGTACAACTTATGATCATAGTTAATACTCCGTTTCATTAGTTTTTTTTACAGTAATTGGGATTCTTGTTGTCAAATATATCCTCATATATAGAGCATGAACACTTAGCCTATCAAAGTGAAAGATTATATCTTGGATCCTAGAAGGAGATTTGATGGAAAAACTAGTTATTAGTCTTTGTTTTTAGATTCTTTATCAACTCTTGAATATTTTTGTGTGTGAACTCTTGTCATCCATAGATTGAGAATCAAGATGAGAACATATCAGAGAACACAATCATGCATTGATCATAGATCTATGCATGAAATATAAAGTTATTTACTTGTTGCCCATACTTGATATTCATTTTGTGGACCAAGTTAAGTTGTTTACAAGGTTTGCTACATGGTATTTTGATGAATGATTGGTTTGAAGTGTGGTTTGCTTGTCTCATGATAATATAGAGTAGTTTTAAGAGTGAGAGTAGTTTGTACTTCAACCTTTTTCCTACACACACTGCGTATAAAACTCACAAGTTTACGAACCAGATTGACAAGTACAAGGTGTATTAAAGTAACCATTATTTTGCCCAACATTTTTGGTGCCATTGTCGGGGAGCTATTAAAAGGTAAACGATAGAAGAGTAATTTAGTTAGTTGTTTCCATTTGGTTTTCTCATTACTTTTCAGATTTGGTGGAGGACAAGATAATAAGATGCAAAGGCACCCTTGCTTATGAATTTATGCAAGGATTCTAGTCCGTTGCATTCACTTTGGTGAGTCTATCCGAACCCTTTTTTGTCATGTAGTTGACTAATGGTTAGGCCTAGAGATAACAAAGGTAGGTTTATTAAATCAACCAATAAGATTCCAGGTGATTTGTTTGGTAGTACTAAACCCCCCCTACTAATCTAGCTGAAAGGTATAAAGGTAGTTCTTTGTAGGAAGGAGAAGGTTCTACATCAAAGGTGACTCTAGAACATATCACACCATAATCAGGGACCACAATTGAAAAAGTGCAGGAAGTACGAAGAGAAAGGCTAGACAAAAGAGCTGAAGATAACACAACTGGTGAGTAGACTCCAAATACTGATCCAACATTAGAACAAACTATCAATTCAGAACATATTTCCAAACTCTTTGGATCATCCCAGAATGTAGCCATATCACAGATAAAAACCACAATAGTACAAGGGATACCTGAAGTACATCTTGAGGAAAATTTGATTGTTCATCAAAATCCAATTAGTGAGTCACCCTTCTCTTCGAATTGGAATAGTAAACCAAAGCTACTTGATTTCATATTATTTGGCAGCATGGTAGAATAAGAAGAAATAAATGTGGAGGTAGAAGGAGAAGCAACATTTGGGTTCCCTATCCTTGATATGGAACTGAAAGTAAATATGAAGAACATTCCTCCATCGATATTACCAAATTTCAGAGGTAAAATCACTGAAGATCCGGATGCCTTTTTATTTCAGTTTGATATTTTGTGTAGAAGCTATAATTATGTATATGATGCTCATAAATTAAAATTATTTCCTTCAATTTTGAAAGCCTTTTCCTTGAGATGGTTTATGGGACTTCTAGAGTATTCTATTAGGTCTTGGGAGGATATGTAAATTACCTTTTTAAAGAAATACCAAGATTATGTAAAACTAGAGACTCATGGAATGACATTTTTAAGATGCAACAACATGACAAGGAGAGTCTTGAGGACTATGTTGAGAGGTTCCTATACAACCTTCAAAAGACTAAACAAAGTACCTTAAACTATAATACTATTAGAACTATTTTTCTTAAGGGGATATAGGAAGAGTATATAAACGTGCTTAATATTATGGATTCTGGTGATGTTTCTCACTTACCATTTGCAAACATTTGTGATCTTTGTAGGATATATTCATGATTTAGAGCCAAATATGGTAAGGGATTAATAGATACTTTAACAAGAGATAATAAATCTACTACAGGTGGAGTGACAAGGATGGAGTTGGTCAACTTATTAGAAAAATTTAAAAATACATCCTTGGTACTATTAGCTCGCAGTTAGATACACTTAAAATAAAAAAGAAACAAGAAGAAGAAGGAGCAACTTTAACTATATTTTGTGCTAGGTGTAGAAAAAGACATCCTTTAAGATAGTGCCCATTGGATAATGTAAAAGTTTGTGTTATTTGTGTAGATAATCATGATACAGAAAGCTACCCCTCATTGCTTGGACTCCAATCTATCTATCGAGAGATCAATGGGACCATTGAACCATCTTTTCAGGCTGCACAAAGAAGGCCTTGGCAACCACATCCAAAAGGTATAACACAAGACCCTTCATTACAATTTTATGCATCTTATAGTGCTTAACCTCAACAATGGAATGCTCCGATGACTTGAAAGCCTACCCAAAACGAGCCTTAGCAACAAAGATGGAAAGGGAATGCTTATGGAAACATGGCTCCACAAATGCCTTATCCCAGTTATCCACAATTTCCACCACCTTACCCTCCAATGCAATCATAGGTAAACCCACCTCAACCAACAATTCCTCAAATGCCACAACAGTTATAGTTACCTGCAACTCAAAACCCTCCAAGACCAACACAATTACCCACTCAGCTAGTTCCAAATATAAATAATAATACCACTCAACATGTCTTCAATGCTGAGTTGCAGACTTTTCCAACTTATGTGATAACCCGAATACCCTTGTAAAACATACATTTAAGGTCAGGAAAGGTCCTCTAGAAAGAAAAACCCACATTTGTCATTGAAGAATAACTTGAAGAGTGCTAATCCCTAAATCGTGGCACGTTACCCCTTAATTGGGGCATATTACATTAGTATTGTTATTTTATTTATGTCAGCTTGGGTCCATTAGTTGTAATTGTACCTCCTAGTCTCCTATATATACCAAGGAGACCTTTTAATTTGGAATCATCTTGTATTTGTGAATTCATGTAATGTATAAGGAGGTTTCCCCCTCAAAGAGGGGTATTATCTGAATTTCTCTTTTTTTCAAGGTATGGAATACTTATTCTAAGGTTTTTTTATGCTATTTTGATATTTGGTTCTTAACATTTGGTGTCAGAACTAGACAATCCTCAGGACTAGCTTCTTCAAAACAACTCTTCTTGGCATTTTTTCTACAACTTTTTTTTTCTAGAAGGTTTATGTATTTGGAATTTATATGGTGTAGAGGCGACATATAGATCTAGCTTGGGTCCAAATTTAAGATATTATTTCATTATATTTTTGGAGATACATTCTGTTCAAGTTAGGGTTTTTGACTAGTCCTGAAACTAGTCTAAAACAAGTCTTCTTGGAAGTTTCTCTCCCAAATTTTTTCGGCTTGGTTTCTGGTTCTACAATTTTTACAATATGAAGAAGGAATAGTGAAGTATCTTTTGTACAAATTTCATCGCTTGATTCACTTTACTCTAAAAGTTATTCTCTGAGGAAATTAGGGTTTTTGGCTGGTCCAGATTTCAGTCTAAAACAAGTGTTCTTGGGAAAAATTATTATATATGAAGTTACAAAATTCCAAATTGAGTGAGACATGTTCCATTGGTTAGGGTATGGATTGAAGTTTTACTGGTGCAAATTTCAAGTTCTGAAGTGAATCTAGTGATACTTGGCAAGTCGTACAAGTTCCCTCTCCTAAAAGGGAAAAAATCAACACATCTTGGGGAAAGTTATCATAAAATTTTCTTGGAGAATCCAATATTGGTCTAACCTATGGGGTTGGAAAGAAGACACATTAAGCTACCTCAAGCCAAAATTTTAGACTCAGAAGGGCCGAAATTGCAGAGCTACAACAAAAGAAAGGTCGGCTAGAAGAATAGTCTCCAAATTAGGGTTTTAAAAGGTGCGTGTTTTTGTTTTTGGAAATTTGCATATCTTTTGACTAGAAGATCCAATTGGGGTGATTAAAAAAGTGGAATAAAGTGAAATAAAAGGATTATCACATAAATTTGGGAGAATATTAGGGATTTTTAGGTACATATGTATTCCAACGCCTCCAAACGTAGGAGCCGTCGTTACTTGTTAGTGCTACAACCCAGGGAAAATGTGGTTCTTCCACGTACCTAGAGTATATCAGAAGGCCCCTTTCGAACGGTTTCACATTAGACAACACTACTACGGATTTGAGTTCCCACATACATGATGTATATCAGGAGACCCCTTAGAATCCCAAGACCAATCGATTAAACCATTTGGCTGTCTTGTTGCTATAGTACACCAAGAAAAACGCTCAGGGAGATCACTTTCTAGTACTTGGGTAGTCAGATAGTATGGCTAAGGGCATGGTTAAGCCTCCTTAATTAGTGCCCTGGGATATTGGTCAGAGTACTATTGTTGGACCCCACATATATATAAGAGAGCTATAGCACTTGAGTCTCCCTTATGTATGAGGACCTTTGCCTAAGCCAATTAGGAATTCCTATCTTGCAGTGATACTTGGCCAACATGCCACCAAAAAAGGGAATTTCTACATCAAATAAGCCCTCACATAGTCCTACTTGGACTCTTGATGAAGGTGAAAAAATGTGCAGGGACATAGATGATTTACAAAAGAAGGAAATAACAAAATATGAACTACAAAAGATGATGGATTCAACTGAACCTAAGATGGAAGTGATGATGGATACTAATATGGATGGCTTAAAAGGGGAGATCATAGAAGGGTTGAAAAAATTGCTAATAGAGAGGCCACCTGGAAGTGACAATGTATCCCATGAAATTCATGATGAGGGCACAAGGAAGATGAATCAAGACTGGAGAAACTCCATCTTTGGGTTGAAGACCAACCACTTTCCTAAGATCGATATGAGGAAGTTTGATGGAAAGGATCCAATCACATGGATAGTCCAGATGGAGTAGTTCTTTGATCTACATGATGTGCCACACACACAAACGGTACGAATTGCATCCTTATATTTATAACCTAATCAATTTGTGTGCTATTGATGGCTTTGTTCTTGTAAATCACTTGTCGCTTGGACAATTTTCACGGAAGAAATGATAACACACTATGAGGATACAAAGAGAAATACCTTCTTCAACCAATTGATAAATATCAAGCAAAAGGGTTGAGTTGCGAAGCACATTGAGAACTTCCAAAGATTGAATATAAAGGTAACATGTATTCTATATGATCACTTGATTGATGTCTTCATAGGAAATTTAAAGGATAACATTCAACATGAGGTTCTCCTTTGGGAAACCAAATAATTGGATAATGTGTTGAAGGTGGCAAGAAATGTTGAAAGTAAAAATCTGGCTATGGATACTAGAAGGACCACCCCAAACATCTATCGAGAGAATATTGCTCCTTCTAAACCACCTCAACCTACAAGGTTGAAACCTCAACAATTGGAGGAAAGAAAAGCAAAAGGTTTATTCTTTAATTGTGACAAATAGTACATGAAGGGACATAAGTTTGGTGAGAAGAAATTATTCTACATAGATTGTGAAGAGGAAGAAGAACAAGAACCATCTCAAGATGAAGATGTAGAAGATATTTCTTCTGAAGATATGACTCCCACCATATGATGTCATGAATTGGATGGAATTATCACTCAAACCCTCAATATTGAAGGATATATCAAAAAGAAAAAGGTAATAGTGATAATTGATTATGGTAGTACTCATAATTCCATTCACTGTGAATTAGCCAAAGCTCTCAATTGCTTTATATATCCAACACTAGAGTTTCAAGTAATGATTGCAAATGGAGGAACTATCAATTGCTCAAGAAAATGCCATAAGATCAATATTACTATGGGGGAATATGTAATGAATAGTCCAATGATTGCTATACCGATGGATGGTGCTCATGTCGTACTAGGGGTCCAATGGTTAGAATCATTGGGAACAATGGCTTTTAATTTTCAAGAAATTTTCATGAAATTTTCATTAGAAGGAAATGAATTTGAGTTAAGGGGTATCATAAGAAAACCCAGTAAGGTGTTAAGCTCTAATGGCATGACACAATTATTGAAAAATGGGCATGATGGTGTAATTGTAAAACCGTGCTCACTAGATGTTAAAACATCTAAGCCATATACTCCTCTATATCTCCAAGGGATCATTGATAAGCATTCAAAAGTATCTGAAGATATTCCCAGAGGTATTCTACCCACCCACTCGCGATCATGATCATGGTATTCACTTAATTCCTAGGAGTGTTCCTCCTAACATCAGGCCTTACAAATACCCTTATGCCCAGGAGAGTGAAATTGAGCATATGGTTGAAGAAATGTTAGAGGTTGGCATTATTAGACCTAGCCAAAGTTCTTACTCTGCACCAGTGGTAACATAACTCAAGAAAGAGGGCTCATGGCGTATGTGTCCATATTATAGAGAGCTCAACAAGATCACCATTAAAGATAAGTTTCCCATTCCCATCATTGATGAATTGTTAGATGAACTACATGGATCAATTTACTTCACAAAGTTGGATCTTCATTCAGGGTATGATCAGATGAGAATGAAAGAAGAAGACATCCCAAAAAAAACATTTAGAACTCATGAAGGCCATTATGAATTTTTGATCATATCTTTTGGCCTTAAGAATGCACCTTCCACATTCCAAGGGTTGATGAATTCCATTTTCAAGCCCTTCCTTCAAAAAATTGTGTTATTATTTTTTGATGATATACTAGTCTATAACAAGTCTTGGGAAGATCATGTTCAACAAGTTCACAGGGTGCTACAACTACTAAAGGAACAACATCTATATGCCAAACCATCCAAATGTTTCTTTGGGGTGAAGGAGGTAGAGTATTTGGGTCATATTTTATCTCATGAAGGTGTCAAGGTAGACCCCAACAAGATTAAGGGCATGATGGACTGGACGACTCCCAAAACATTGAATAATCTTAGAGAATTTTTGGGTTTGACAGGTTACTACCGCAAGTTTGTTCTAAACTATGGAAGAATACCAACACCTTTAATTGCATTAACTAATAAGGATGCATTTTAATGGACTCTAGAGGAAATTCAAGCTTTTGAACAACTTAAAGAGGCAATGTGTAAATCTCTTGTCTTGACAACACCAGACTTCACAAAAACCTTTATTATGGAATGTGATGCCTCAGGAAATGGAATTGGTGTTGTTCTAATGCAAGAAGGAAGGCCCCTTGCTTTTGAAAGTCGACCACTCAAGGGAAAGGACTTACACAAACCCATTTATGAGAAAGAAATGATGGAAATACTACATGCATTGAAGCAATGGTTCCCTTACCTAATAATAGGCACTTCAAGGTCAAAACAAATCATGACAATCTTAAATACTTCTTGGAGCAAAGGCTATCTTCAGAAGAGCAACAAAAATGGGTGACCAAGATGTTGAGTTATGACTTTGAAATCATCTACAAAAATGGGAAGCAAAATGTTGTGGAATATTCACTCTCAAGAAAGGATGAATATGTTGAGGCATTTCTCTGTGCTATATCTATCATCCAACCTGATTGGATAGCAGAAGAAAGGGATGAATGGAAGAATGACGAAGAAGTGTGGAATCTCATTCAAATGTTGTAGTAGGATTCCAGTGCATCCGACACATTTACATGGAAAAATAATTCACTATGGTACAAAGATCTCTTATATTTATGTAAGAATTCCCAACTCAAACAAAAGGTACTTTTGGAATTGCACACCTCTTCGGTAGGAGGGCACTCAAGATTTTTGAAAACCTATCACAGGGTCAAGAGGATTTTTTTTTGGGATGGCCTTAAAACTGATGTTTAAAGGTTTGTAGCAGAATGTTTGGTTTTCTGACAAAATAAGGTGGAAACAATTAATACCCTAGGTCTTTTACAACCATTAGCCATTCCAAGTTAGCGCTGGGAGGAGGTTTCCATGGATTTCATCATAGGGTTACTGAAGTCTGAAGGAAAGAGTGTCATCATGGTGATTTTTGATAGACTTACCAAGCACTCACAATTTTGTGCACTCTCTCATCCTTTCAAAGCCAGTGCAGTTGCTACCGCATTCATGGAGACAAGTCAAAAGCTACATGGAAGACAAATTATTATTGTAAGTGACATATATCTCATCTTCACTGGACATTTTTCGATAGACTTGTTTGGGTACTCAATTGGCTCACAACTCATTTTATCATCCTCAATCTGATGGAAAAACTGAGATAGTGAACAAATGTCTAGAAGGATACCTTCCTTGCTTTATCTTTGATAAACAAACACAATGGTTCAAGTGGTTACCCTTGGCAGAATGGTGGTATAACACTTCCTTTCATACTGCAACAAAAATGACACCATTTATGGTGCTTTGTGGATATCACCCACTGCCCATCACTTCTTCTCTAAAAGAAAAATCTAAGTTTCAAGCAGTGGAATATCACATCGAGCATCAACAACAAATTCTCCAACTCTTAAAGGACAACTTGACCATGGCACAAAATTGCATGAAACAACAAGCAGATCAACATCATAGTGAAATAAGTTTTGAAGTAGGGGATTGGGTATTTTTAAGATTACAACCATACAAACAGTTGTCCCTTAAGCAAGATAAGAAGGATAACAAATTATCACCGAAGTACTATGGCCCTTATAAGGTGTTGCAAAAGATTGGTACTATGGCATACAAATTGGAGCTACCTGCATCTTCGCAAGTACACCGAGTTTTCCATGTTTCATGCTTAAAGAAGGTTATAGGTGAAAATATCCCAGTTCAAACTATATTTACATAACTTGAAGAGGAAGGAAAAATCATATTGGATCCTGAAGCTATCACCGACACAAGAATTTGCTAGCTGAGGAATAGATCAATTTCAAAGTATCTCATCAAGTGGAAGAAACTACCCGCTGAAGATTCCACATGGGAAGATGAGTCTTTTATATAGAAGCATCCATAACTACTCAAGCGTTGAGGATAACACTTGTCTGAATGAGAGGGGCATGTTAATCCCTAAATCGTGGCACATTACCCCTTAATTGGGGCATATTACATTAGTATTGTTATTTTATTTATGTTGGCTTGGGTCCATTAATTGTAATTGTACCTCCTATTCTCCTATATATACCAAGGGGACCTTTTCATTTGGAATCATCTTGTATTTGTGAATTCATGTATTGTATAAGGAGGTTTCCCCCTCGAAGTGTATTATTAGCTGGATTTATCTCTTTGTCAATACGTGGAGTACTTATTATGAGGTTTTTTATGCTATTTTGATAGTTGGTTCTTAACAAAGAGGAGGAAACTCTCATCCAAACATCCAATGATGACCCCCCTTCCAATCCGATTGCCACCACCACACAAACATTACTTATTTTTACTTTAGAGCGACCTCAAGCACCCGAAACGCTTCCATTGCCAGAGAGGTTGGCCTTAGAGAAACCTGTGGTCCAACCTGGATTCGACTTTGAAAAATGTTCGTGTGAAAATTCCATTGTTACAAGAAATAAATATGTACCTATCTACACAAAGACCATAAGGAAATTATGTATTAAGAAACCTATAAGAAAAGTGAAAGACCCCCTACAATTCAAATCGCATGTCAATTAACTGAACTTATGTCCAGAAAATTTATGATAGATCCTGGAAACCCAATAGTCACTGTCCACATCAACAATGTTCCCTTGAAAAATACCATAATTGACCTAGGGTAAATGATAAATGTTATGGCTGTTATAACTATGGAAATGTTAAAATTAGGTGGTCTTCGACCTACACCCACAATGATTGAACTAGCTAATCGATCCCGAATAAACCCTGCCGATGTCTTAGACGGTGTCATTGTCACCCTATCCTCATGGGAATACCCTATGGACTTCTTGGTTATTCAAACAAAAACTACCATGGAGGTCATCCCTTGATTCTTAGGAGACCCTTGTTAGCTATAGTTGATGCCTTCGTTGGATGCATATCTGGGGAAATGACTATATCAAATGGGGAATCTATGAAGAAACTTATCCTCTATCCACCTGAAAAATCATTAGTAGAAGATCCCTTGTGGGCAGAAGATCCCTACAAAGATGAAGAAATCACACAACCCCTTTTAACCATCGAAAAATCTAGGTGGTGTAAAGAAAAAACTTACAATAATTTGCTAAACCGGTTCATCTCCACCATAGAGGATCCATAATATCCTGAATCACCCTCTCCATATGATCTCATATTTAGGAATAATTTTTAGGAGAATTGTGATTGTTGGTATATTCAGGGATACTAATTGGGGGTGAATCTATATAAAATTTTTATCACCTTTTCTACGGATAATTGCATTCAAGATATCATATATTGAAACAAATAACTAGAGATACACAATGCACAAGGATTTTAGATGGAAACCCAAATGGGAGAAAACCACATAACGATTTCTAATATATCAGAAGATTACATCCATTGAAGCATTGACTTCCAAGAAGTTTATAACACCAACTAGAGAGAGGCATCAACCCCTTGAATTTTCTAGCACCAACTAGAAGGAGGCACCAACCCACTAAATTTTCTAGCACCAACTAGAAGGAGGCACCAACCCACTGAATTTTCTAGCACCAACTAGAAGGAGGCACCAACCCCCTTGCGATCACCGACTCACACTTCTCAGGAACCAACCTGCAAACTGAAGACACCAATCTTCCCATGCACTACCCAACCACCCTTATTTAAAAAATTATTAAAAAATATCCTTTACGAAATTCACAAAAGTTTACTAGAGTTCAGCCTTGAACTGATTAGACTTTGCAAGGTGAATTATTTGCCTTGATACCTAAAAAAATATAGACTTCATTACCCTTGATATGTGATTTTCATATGCTTCCTTTTATGCCCCAAACAAGTCCTTGAACTGATCAAAATGTCCCCCTTAAATATGCTGAGACAATAACTCAATCTGATCCTTTGCTGATTTATATGAATGCTTCTTTGGATGCCCAAAATATCCATGAAAACCTTGCTACAAACTGTTCTAACAGATCTTAGAAACTCCTCTGCATTTTTTTCCCAGAATAGGTCTAAAACTTGGCCTTTCTGCTTCTGAAATTTGCAATTAAAATAAGCCTGAACTACAATAGAATACCCTCAACGCTTGCGTTGGATTTAATTCCTCTTGAAACTTGCACTTAGAATAGGCCTCAGAACAAGATTATCTTGCCTAAAAAAATTGGTCTTAGGATAGATCTGGAGCAGTTAAAATACTGATAAGAAAATCTTGTCCTATACACTTGAAATCTACCTCATAATAGAAGTCACTTCACTACCAATAGACCCCTGAAATTCACCTAACATAAACCTACAAAACTTTCTTCAGAGATACCTCAAACCTGCACTAGAATAGCCTTAATCCTTGTTGAGATTTTCACTACCTTATATCTCCACTACCTCAGATATTCGCTACCTAAAAAAAAACCTCAGACTTGCGCCTCAGAAAAAGATTCAAGCTCGAATTTACTACCTCAGAAATTTTCTCTAGATGTCCTTGTTTACCTCAGATAAAAGTCACTTGAGTTGATGGTTCAAATGAGATCCTAGGTTCCTTATTTAAACTAGATATGGAGCCCTCCTTTTAGGGCCGAATTGACCCAAAAAAGTTCAATTTGATTTTTTAATGATTATTCCAAATGAGGCTGACTTGTACTTTGATATCTTAATAATATTTTTAATATTTATTCCATTGGCGCTGACTTTTTGGGACTTACATTCAGGTTTTCTTGACCATATCTCCAAGGCTTCTTGACCACACTTCCAAGACTTCTTTTCTTGATGTTTTAGGGGTGTATGGGTTTCTTCTAGGTGACTTCAAAGCATCTTCCCGTGAGGGCCATGCTTAAAGCTAAGCCATAAGGGAACCACTTTGGAGACTCCTTCAAATAAAGCCATCACTTCTAAGGGATTCTTGACTTACTTCGAGGCTCCTTTTACTATTGACATCAATGACAACCGATTTTCAACAATCCCCCCCTTTGGCATTGATGACAACACTCATAATCCCCTTATGACCATTGCTCCCCCTGTCTTCATGCTTTTGATCTTTCTCTCCCCCTTTGAAATCACTAGAAAAGAGTAATTCCCCTGACAATATGTCTCCCCCTGACTATTTTGCTAGATGGTGTGCAAATCACTGTGGAGCAAAAATTACTGCTAGTTTATGGCAGAGATACTCACAGGTCTCCCTAGGAAGAGGCTTTGTGAATATGTCTGCAATCTGTTCTTTTTTCCCAATGTACTCCAACTTGATATTCGTTTTTGTGACTTGTTATCGCAGAAAGTGGAACTTAATAGGAATATGTTTGGTCTTGGAATGAGTCAATGGATTATTGGATATGCTTATAGCACTAGCGTTGTTACATAATATCAGAATAAGCTCATCATATTTCACTTGTATGTCTTGTAGATTCTTCTTCATCCAGAGAACATGAGTACAACATGTGGGTGCTGCAATATATTATGCTTATGATGTGGATACGGATATTAAAGATTTCTTCTTTCTCAACTAGGATACTAAGAAATCAACCAAGTAGAAAGCTGCTCCACTTGTACTTCTTTTGTCATCAATACTTCCTTCCCAATATGCATCTGTGTAGGAAACACCTTTTAGATACCATAGCCCAAACTCTGTTGTTCCTTTGAGATATCTGAAAATCCTCTTTATTGCTAGGACATGAGATTTCTTTGTTGCTTCTTGAAATCTTGCTACTTGTCCAACTGCTTGCATCACATATGGTCTTGAGGCTGTCACGTAGAGTAAACTACCAATCATTGATCTATATAGTCTTTGATCTACTTCTTTAGATTCATCATCCTTTCTCAACTTGAAACCAATCACCATAGGAGTACTTACGGGTTTGCAATATTCCATTCTAAACTTCTTCAACATTTCCTTAATGTACCTGGTTTGGGAAATGAGTATGCCTTCATCTAGATGAGATATCTGGAGTCCCAAGAAGAAAGTCAACTCCCCAAGTAGGGACATTTCAAACTCACTCTGCATATCTATGGAAAATTTTTGACTCAACCTGTCATCACTGCTTCCGAAGATGATGTCATCCATGTATACTTCAATGATATTTAAACTGTCTTGTTCCACTTTTATATGGAGATTACTATCTGCACTTCCCCTTCTGAATCCTTGTTGTTATAAGTATTTTTCCAATCTTGTGTACCAAGCTCTAGGTGCTTGCTTGAGTCCATACATGGATTTCTTCAATCTGCAAACATAGTCTTCCTTATTTGACAGTTGAAACCCTTTTGGTTGTTCTATGTAAACTTCTTCTTCTATTTCTCCATCAAGGAAGGATGATTTTACGTCCATTTGATATACCTTGATCCTTCTAGAGCATGCATAAGTTAAGAACATTTTGATTTCTTCCATTTTGGCTACTGCAGAAAAGGTTTCTTCAAAATTTATACCTTCAAAATGTGCATATCCTTTGCATACTAACCTTGCCTTGTTTTTGGTTACCTGTCCATCTTCGTTCAACTTGTTTCTGAATACCCACTTTGTTCCTATGAAATTTTGGTCCTTAGGTCTTGGAACTAGTTCCCATGTCTCATTCTTCTCTATTTGATTCAATTCTTCTTCCATGGCCTTGATCCGATGTTCATCATGCTGGCTTCCTCAAAGCTTCTTGGTTCAACCGTGGATAATAATGATAGATGTATTTGTTTTGGTGTACATGCTTCTTTGCTTCTTATGGTTTCTATTCCTATATTTTTATCCCCAACAATTTGTTCCAGTGGATGATTCTTTTGATACCAATGTTTAGGTGTCTTAGAAGGTGTATGGAGATCTTGCTGATTGTCTTTTGTTTGTTCTTGCTCTGCTTCTGGTTCTTCTTCTTTTTTCTTTAGTTCTTCTTCTAGTTCCTCCTCTTTTGAATTTATTCTTTCTTTCTTGGTCTTCAACACATTTGTTTCATCGACTTTTACATTGATGTTTTCCACTATTTTGTTGAGTCGTAGGTTATAAATTTTGTATGCCTTGCTTTTGTTTGAGTATCCAATGAGTATGCTGTTGGATTACTAAGAGGGGGGGGGGGGTGAATCATTAATAGAGCAATTAAATCCATTTTCACTATAAAATGCAAGTGTTATATCAATGTAGAATTATCATCCAATAATTGCAGAGTAAATAAACAATGAACAAATGAGCAATCATACACATACACAATGCACCAATGTTTTTACGTGGAAACCCAAAGTGGGAGAAAACCACGAAATGCTTTTTCTTATATGTCTTGAAGAATTAAATTAATTGGAAGCACCAACTTCCTTTTTTTTTCCAGCTACAACTGGAAGGATGCTCCAACCCCCTAGTTTCTCAGGCTACAACATGAGGGAATCTCCAACTCCCCAATTCTCTGACTACAACCAGAAGGAGGCCACAACCCCCTATGTTCTCCGGCTACAACCAGAAGGTGGCTACAACAACCTATCCTTGCCCCATCCAACCGCCTTGATGTATAAGTAGAATGATGGAACCACTGCCACACTATCACTGTGAGATATATTATTGTAAACCTGTACTAATCAACCCGCACAAAACAATCTGTACCAATAACCTGAACCATGCATCAACCATGCATCAACCTATACCTCAACCTGTAATCAACTTGTACCATAAACAAGTGCATCAACCATGCACCAACCAGTACCTAACAACCTGTAATCAACCTGTACCATAAACAAGTTCATCAACCATGCACTAACCTGTACCTCAACCTGTACCATGAACAAGTGCATCAACCATGAACCAAACCTGTACGAATAACCTGTCACAACAACCTATCTAATCAATCTTATAAATCAAATTAGATCTACTCACCAAGATCTATCACCAAGACAACTCTCAAAGATGTGCATCAACCAAGCATAACACGACAACTCATAATCATCACCAAGATCAATATGTGCTTCTAATAATATACCAATACAAGTATGCTACATCATCCATAAACCATGTCTCAACAATACTACTAACAAGTGCCTCCAACCATGTACCGAGTATGTACCAATCATGTATCAACAACTCATCAACTATGACTCATCAAAATGTACCAACATCATCAACTATACACCTCATGTATGTGCCAACTCATCAACTACTTGTCTCAACCATGTACCCAACATGTACCTCAACCAAAATCCCTCATCATTTTCATCATCCAAATCCGATTTGTAATTCTATAATAGACCTGGTGTATATGATCACATATATGCAAACCTTCCTTAATTTTAACAACAAGAGACTAGCATTTCCATATAACTTTACTTTAGTCTCACATGACTAGCTTTGGATTCGTCAACAACCATAACTTGAAATAATCATAACTATATACTTGTAATGAATAAAGATATGAAAATAGTACACAATTTTATTCAGTGTGTTTTATGCAATTCCTCCAGGTATTACTACTTGGAACTTCTCAGAAAAATGATTTATAGCAAAAATGGCATACCTTGTTGAATTCTAGCTTATTCTAGAGAGAGAACTTGTAGAGCGTTCCCCACATGGAATATTTGTTGTATGGATATGAAAATTGTACACAAAATACTATAGACTGTACTCTAACCAACACATTTGGTCTTAATGAATTTGGATATGTTATGAAGAAGTTATGACGTTTTTACCTGAAACACATGTTTTAGACTAGTTTCAGGACTAGCCACAAACCCTATTTTCCACGGAGTTTAACTCCAAAAATACAATGACCCACAAGATAAAATTTGTACCACAACTACTTGGATATGTTTTCTCAATGGCCTCCCAATTTCACAGTCTGAATCATTCTAGAAATTTTTTTATTGCGAAAATGGTGAGATGACCTATAAATAACATACCTTAGAAAGCATCATCAAAAGAATTTATCCTCCCTTGAATTTTGACCTTCTTTCCTTCACCTCCCCTCTAAAATTTGGCTTAGATATCCTTTGGTTACCTTAGTCACATGTAGATATTCAATATGCTCAAGTGTGATTAAAATGAGAGAGCCTTGCCTCTTATTTATACTTTCATGTAGCTTTCTCAAGGGGTTACCTTTTAACCATCTTAACCCACTTTCCTTATTTTAGGGTTAACTTCTAACCACTTTACCACTTAGTAATTTCTACATTAACTTTGTTTTTTAAACAATTTATTTTGTTATTTACTTTGACTTATAGTACACTCATCACTTCACTTTATTATTTACCTTCTAAAATCTCTTAAACCACTTTGACCTTTTGGGGCTTCTAGATGACTCATGAGGGTTCTCCAAATTCACATGGACATACATATCTAACCATGAGGAGTTATATGACGTTCCACATACCACCGAAAATGGAATAACATGTAATATCCATATAGAATAATATTACTTGCAAATATATCAAAAATCATACCATTATCCATCAAACAAACTTGCGTCCATTACCCAAACCTGGGTTCTCCAACTTCACATGACCATAAATCTCTAACCGTGAGGAGTTATGTGACATTCCACATACCACCGGAAATGGAATGACATGTAATACACATATAGAATAGTATGACCTTCAAATATATTAAAACTCATACCATTATATATCAAACAAACTTGGGTCCATTACCCAAACCTTTGTGCTACCATAATTCACTACTGGACTTTCTCCAAGGGTTGAAATCAATCACTAAGGGTTGAAATCAATCTACAATATCACTCTCCAATGGTTGAAATCAATGAAAACCAACAATCCATACCAACTGTACATCAACCTACGCCAAGTGTCTGACAATATCCCCCTTTGGTATTGATGGAAACACTAAGTCACGATAACATTCATGCTTAAACTCCTCATCAATGTTTCTATCTCTCCCCCTTTGACATCAATGGAAAATGATATCTCCTTTTGGGGCTGTTCACCCTTACTGAACTCTCCTTGGACTGCTCCCCCTGTCTACATGCCTCTGTGCTCTCTCTCCAAGCATTTCTATCCTGCATCTGATAAATCTCTCCCCCTTTGTCATCAATGGAAAATGTATCTTTCCAGCTGGGGCTGCTCCCCCTAACTAAACTTTCCTTTGGGATACTCCCCTTAACTGAACTCTTCTTGAAACTGATCCCCCAACCTGAACTATCCTCTTTATGGTGCTTCCTCATGTAAATCAAAGACATATAAGATAAGCATTCAAAAACATTCATTTTGGAGTAGAAATTACTCAGAGTCTCTCGCGGAAATACTCAAAGGCTTCCCTTGGAAGTGGTTTTGTGAATATGTCTGCCACTTGTTATTTTGTGCCCACATATTCAACTATGATGTTCTTCTCTGCAACTTGTTCCCATATAAAGTGATACTTTATTAGAATGTGCTTCTTCTTGGAGTGCATCACCAGGATATTTTAGATACCGATGACGCTTGTATTATCACAATATATTGGAATGGGCTCATCATACCCAACCTGTATATATGTTAAAGTTTGTTTCATCCATAGAATCTGAGTACAACATCCTGCTACTGCAATATACTCTGCTTCGACTGTAGATAAATATATTGATGATTGTTTCTTGCTTATCTAAGATACTAAACACTCACCTAAGTAGAACGCTGCTCCACTGGTGTTTCATCGGTCATCAATGTATCCTGCACAATCTGCATCTGTGTAGGAAATAAGTGATAGATCCTTTCCTTTTGGATACCATAATCCAAACTCTTCTGTTCCTTTGAGATATCTGAAAATCCTCTTCACTGCTATGACATGTGTTTCCTTTGGTGCTGCTTGAAATCGTGCCACTTGTATAACTACCTACATTACATCTGGTTTGGATGCTGTCACATATAGTAAGATGCCAATCATTGACCTATATTTACTTTGGTCTGTAGACTTTGAATCATGATCTTTGCTCAACTTGCAATTGGTTTGCATAGGAGTGGTAACTAGTTTGCAATCTTCCATTTCGAACCTCTTTAGCATTTCTTTGATATACTTAGTTTGAGAAATAAAAATTCCTTGGTTTCTTTGACATATCTGAAGACCCAGAAAGAAGGATAGTTCTCCGAGTAATGACATTTCAAATTCATTTTTCATATCCTTTGCAAATTTCTGGCTTAACCTATCATCATTACTTCCAAAAATAATATCATCAACATAAACTTCAATTAATAAAATACTATCTTGAGTTACCTTGATGTAGAGGTTGATGTCTGCACTTCCTTTTTTGAACCCTGCTTGCTACAGATATTTATCTAGTCTATAGTACCATTCTCTAGGAGCCTATTTTAGACCATACAAGGCCTTCTTCAATTTACACACATCATCTGCATTCTCTGAAAACTAAAATCCTTCTAGTTGTTCAATGTAGACTTTTTCTTCAAGTTCCCCATTTAGAAAAACTGATTTTACGTCCATCTGATATGCTTTAATATTCTTGGAGAAAGCATAAGATAAAAGCAATCAGATTGCTTCCATTATGGCAACTAAGGCAAATGTCTCTTCAAATTTGATTCCTTCAACCTGTGCATATCCTTTACATACCAATCTAGCTTTGTTCCTTGTAACCTATCTAAATTCATTCAATTTATTTTTGAATACCCACTTTGTGCCAATCACATTCTTTTTCTTTGGTCTTGGAACCAATTCCCAAGTGTCTTTCTTCTCTATTTAATCCAATTCTTCATCCACGGCCTTATTCCAAAATTCATCATTGCTGGCCTCTTCAAAACTGTTTGGTTCAATCGTAGATGAGAGTGCTAGGTGCGTTTGTTCTGGTGAACATATTTTTCTTCTAGTCTCAACTCCTGCATCTTTGTTTCTGATAATCTGATCTGAAGGATAATTTTTCTGTACTCATTTGCTAGGTGTCTTTGGAGGCACTTGCTGAACTTGCTCTTCTACTTCTGTCTGATCCTCTTCATCTTCCCCTTCTACTTCTTCTTCATCTTCTTCGTAAAGTTGTTCCATTGATTCATTTTCTTCTTCCTTTAATTATCATTCACCTGTTTCATCAATTGTTACATTGATGCTTTCCAAAACTTTTTTCAACCTCAGATTGTAACACTTTTATACTTTCCTTGTACTTGAGTAACCAACAAGTACTCCTTTGTCCACACAAGAGTCAAACTTTCCCACTATTCCATCTTCTTTTTTGATGTAGCATTTGCTTCCAAATACTCTAAAGTGCTTCACATTTGCTGGTCTTCCTTTCCAATTAGTTTTTCTAACTCATTTCCTTCATGGAATTCTATTTCAAGATGTCCATTTTTTTTATAATTAAAACAAAACAACATACCTCTGGTGATTATGTACTCTTAATATTTTGAATCTGTTTGACATGGTGAACATAATTCTTCTTGATCTGTATTTGCATATTCTTTGGCATTTTCTGAATCTGCAATGGGTGAAGAATATATGTCATGTAACTTATCCCAAAGTTATTTGGCTGATGAACATTTACCAACCTTTTCTCTTACCAGATTAGTTAATCCTTCCCAGATGAAATCCATTGCTATTTTTTTATTCTTCTTCAATTCCTTCTTGGCTGCAGTCTTTGCCCTTTTTGAACTATCATATCCTGTAACGACTGATTGCCAAATATAATGTCCCTATTCCTATAAAAATACTTTCGTATTTCTACTCCACATCTCATACTTAAAACCATTATGACCATTAAACATTGGTACTAAATTCTCAGAATAATCCATGATCTCCTTCCAGTGGTTAAACTATTTCATGAAGGAATCGACTCTGATACCAATTGTTGGATTACTGTGAGGGGGGGTGAATCAATAATGGAGCAATTCAATCCTTTTTCACCATAAAATGCAAGTGTTATATCAATGTAGCATTATCATCCAATAATTGCAGAGTAAATAAACAATGAACAAATGAGCAATCATACACATACACAATACACCCGTGTTTTTATGTGGAAATCCAAAGCGGGAGAAAACCACAAAATGCTTTTTCTTATATGTCTTGAAGAATTACATTCATTGGGAGTACCCACTTCCTTTGTTTTCTAGCTGCAACTGGAAGGAGGCTCCAACCCCCTAGTTTCTCAAGCTACAACCTTAGGGAAGCTCCAACTCCTCAATTCTCTAGCTACAACCAGAAGGAGGCCACAACCCCCTATGTTCTCTGGCTACAACCGAAAGGTGGATACAACCACCTGTCCTTGCCCCGTCCAACCGCCCTGACGTATAAGTAAAATGATGGGACCACTGTCACACTATCACCGTGAGATATACTACTATAAACTTGTACTAATCAACCCGCACCAATCAACCTGAACCATGCATCAAACATGCATCAACCTGTACCATAAAAAAGTGCATCAACCATGCACCAACCTATACCTAACAACCTGTAATCAACCTGTACCATAAACAAGTGCATCAACTATGCACCAACCTGTACCTCAACCTGTACCATGAACAAGTGCATCAACTATGCACCAAACCTGTATGAATAACCTGTCCAAACAACCTATCACAACAACCTGTCTCATCAATCTTATCAACCAAATAATATCTACTCACCAAGACAACTCTCAAAGATATGCATCAACCAAGCATAACACGACAACTCATAATCGTCACCAAGATCAATATGTGCTTCTAATAATATACCAATAAAAGTATGCTACATCATCCATAAACCATGTGTCAACAATACTATTAACAAGTGCCTACAACCATGCACCAAGTATGTACCAGTCATGTATCAACTACTCATCAACTATGAATCATTAATATGTACCGACATCATCAACTATACACCTCATGTATGTGCCAATTCATCAACTACTTGTCTCAACCATGTACCCAACATGTACCTCAACCAAAAGCCCCCATCAATTTCATCATCCAAATATGATTTGTAACTCTGTAATAGACCTGGTGTATATGATCACATACCTGCAAACCTTCCTTAACTTTAACAACAAGAGACTAGCATTTTCATCAAACTTTACTTTAGTCTCACATGACTAGTTTTAGATTAGTAAAAAACCCTAACTTGAAATAATCATAACTATGTACCTGTAGTGAATAAATATATGAAAATAGTATACAATGTTATTCAATGTGTTTTATGTAATTCCTCCTGGTGTCACTACTTGGAACCTCTTAGAAAATGAGTTATAGCAAAAATGACATACCTTGTTGAATTTTGGCTTATTCTAGAGAGCGAACTTGTAGAGTGTGCCTCGCACATAATATTTGTTCTATGGATATGAAAATTGTACAGAAAATACTACAGACTGTACTCTAACCAACACATTTTGTCTTATAGAATTTGGATATGTTATGAAGAATTTATGACATTTTTACCCAAAACACCTGTTTTAGACTAGTTTCAGGACTAGCCACAAACCCTATTTTCCAAGGAGTGTAACTCCAAAAATACAATGACCCATAAGATGAAATTTGTACCACATCTACTTCGATATGTTTCCTCAATGGCCTCCAAATTTCACGGTCTGACTCATTATATAAAAAATTTATTGCAAAAATGGTGAGATGACTTGTAAATAACATACCTTAGAAAACATCATCAAAAGAATTTATCCTCCCTTGAATTTCGGCCTTCTTTCCTTCACCTTCCCTCTGAAATTTGGGTTAGATAACCTTTGGTTGCCTCAGTAACCTGTAGATATTCAATATTCTAAAGTGTGATTAAAATGAGAGAGCCTTGCCTCTTATTTATACTTTCATGTAGCTTCCTAAAGGGGTTATCTTTTAACCATCTTAAACGACTTTCCTTGTTTTAGGATTAACCCACTTCTAACCACTTGACCACTTAGTAATTTCTCCGTTAAGTTTATTATTTAAATAATTTATTTTTTTATTCACTTTGACTTATAGTACACTCATCACTTTACTTTATTATTTACCTTCTAAAATCTCTTAAACCACTTTGACCTTTTGGGGCTTCTAGATGACTCATGAGGGTTCTCCAACTTTACATGGCCATAACTCTCTAACCGCAAGGAGTTATGTGACATTCTACATACCACCAGAAATGGAATGACATGTAATATTCACATAGAATAGTCTTACCTAAAAATATATCAAAACTCATACCATTATCCATCAAACAAACTTGGGTCCATTACCCAAACCTGGGTTCTTCAACTTCACATGGCCATAACTCTCTAACCGTGAGGAGTTATGTGACGTTACACATACCACCGTAAATGGCATGACATATAATACCCATATAGAATATTCTTACCTTAAAATATATTAAAATACATACAATTATACATCAAACAAACTTAGGTCCATGTTATAACCCTAAATTGCACCACACATGCTTACCTGGCATCAGGACAACTCATATCCCTTCCTTGCCAAAACTATGTTGACCAAACTATTGAAAATCATCTTGGTTCAAGGCCCACACGCCCCAACCCATTGTTGCACGCGTGTACATGTTGCCAGGCCCACTACAACCTGCGTGTACCTAACAAAACACAAAAATAGGAAATTTGCCGACGGGACAAAAAGCTACGGATCAGTTAACTAGAACTCTCGGCCATGCATGGCCGAGAGTTCGTCCAAAACCCTAGCTCCTTCTAGCCTATAAAAGAAGGGGTAAGGGTACTATTTGGAGGAGGAAAATTATAGCGAAGAAACTCTGCCCATTTGCCGAATCCATTGTCCCAACCCTTTAGCCTTTCCTCAAGCCTAAGGAGAATTAATGCAAAGCAGTTGGAGGACAAAAGAAGAGGAGGAGTCCAGGATCAGGATCAATGAGCGGTGGCTGGTCTCGACTTTGATTGTAAGTTGATTCATTTTTGAAAATAATAAAAGAATACTTTTCCCGTCCAATGCATGAGTTATCTATGATTTGTTTAATTTATGCTTAACTTCTAACCCTCAAGTAGAAAAGTAGCATGCATGCGTAGTGGTTTGTCTTGATTGCATGATTATCTTTGGAAGGAGCAGAGCAAGCAAGCGGGCAAAGCGCAACGGAGGATCTACACCAAACATCAGTAAAAAGGTTAGTAGTTTCTTTCCATACATGTATCATGAAAGAAGGGTTTAAGTTTTGGGTGGTAGATTAAAAAAGTAATTTCTTTACGGTCAAAATTTGCATGCAAGTCTGACCCTAGTTTGCTAGTTCGTAGGGTATTTTTCCCAGCAATAGAGTTGGCGAGCATATTGGGGAAGATACTCTTTAGGGTTTCTGGATTAATTGAGTTTTTGGGTAGTTTAAGAGAATAGATTTTCTGTTTCTGTGCCTGTCTTTTTCTGTAAGGTTTGAGCTAGCAGGGAGCCTGGTTCTTTATACTAGTTTTCCCTGACTGTTGCTTGACGACAATTTTCGGGACACACAGAGGTACACGCGGCCTGCAAAAGGCCTACATGCGTGTACCCATGCCCTAATCTCTTACAGCCCGCGTGTGAACGCTAGCTGTAAATGTTTCAGTAGCGTGTAGGAGTTCAGAGAGCTTGAGAGGCAGTCCTCCTCTTCCCTGTCAGAATTCAACATTCTCAAGGGGCTTTCTGGATCCTGTCTGAGTCTTGCTGGTTCATAGTCTTATCTCAGTTTGCTTTATTGTGTTTTGTTATTCCTTGCAATTATTTTTCTTTTCTGTTAGAAGAAGCATCCAAGCCTTCAAGAGATCCTGGTTATCAATACCAGAGGCCTCTTCCTGGTCTGGGCTGCCTGTGTTTATTTTTGCCTTAGAGTTTATACATACACGCAGCCTATACAAGGTCAGCCCGCGTGTACACACGGTCTGTTGTAGCTTAACACGCGTTCGCACGCGTGCTGTTTCAGTGACAATAGCGTGCTTGATAGGCTGCTTTTCAATTAGGGTGGGGTAGTCATCCCCTCCTGTGGTGAGAAGTTTTCCTCTCAGGTGTTGGAGCCTAGGGTTGAACAGTTAGTAGGTTAGGGCCTCTTACCCTTAGCCTGTTTTTTCTTAGTTGATAGTTGATAAAAAAGATAAAAAAGGAAATTTTGCTTTATGGTTTTTAGACAAGTGTAAGAGTCTGTGCTTTCTTGATTGCCATTGTGTGTCTTGGCTCTGATTCTTTGCGATCTGTGCTTTAAGCCAGAATTTTTTTTTTTCTTGGTTTTAGGCTTGTCGGTATTTTCCCTTTGTTGCTTGATTAGCACGTAAATAAAAAAAAGAGAAAAAAATAAATCTTTTCATTTTCTTCTTTGTTTGAAGATTGTGTTTCTGCATCAATAGCTAGAGAGAAGTCTTTTTGTTCATAAGTTTTTTTTTGCAGTGCATTTAGAGCATAAGTAGCTCGTAGTCGAGTGAAATTCCTTTATGTTTGCTGTGAAATCTTAGAAAAATTGAAAAGAAAAAGAAGTCTTTCTTTGTGAAAAGTTGTTGATTTTTGCATTTAGTAAAAGTTTTTTGTTTCCAGCTTTTTTCATTCGTTTTTGCTTTGAGTCTCTACACATCATCAGTTTCACCTTCATACCCCGTGACGTAAAAAATCCCATAAAAGCAACGCTAATTTAAAATCTATTAGACTTTTTGTTGGTAGGGTTCATACACTAGTTTAGGACTAGGGCCTTGGATTAGGTTGGAGAGGAAACTCTCCAAGGTCATTCAAAACCAAACATTGGAGTCTGTGATAGGGAGTGTAGAAGTCCAGTTTCGTGGAAGTTATCCGGGACCCCTCTCTAACACAGGGGATAAACACGAGGTCACGTGAGGAAAGGTAGCGAAGATAACCTCTCCAAAGCCGGACCAAGCGTAGTGGAGAACACATATCGAGGGCTTGCTTTGGGATTCCGTCGTTTGCATTTTCCACGGGGCTTCGTGGGTCTCGAATCCGTTTGAGGTCCTCAGTTGTCTTCCGGACCATTTTCTCTCGATACCCTTGACATGTTTGGGGCTTGATACCCTGCTCATTGTGGTCTACCCAACTTTCGACTGTACCCTCCTGGTGACTGTTCACGTGCTGGCAAACTAGTTGCCAATCTTTTTAGGGACATACACAGGTGACTGTGGGGGTATACCGCGATAACTAGGACAGACATTGGGCCACGCTTTTCAAAGTATACCCAGAGGGTTCTTCCATGTTCGAGTTGCACTTGCACCGGTAAGTTGCTCTAGTGTTGGTTGTTGTAACTGTTCTTCCAACTAGTTTAGTGTTTGCTTGACTTATCTCTTAGGGGCTTCTTTTTTTAGTGTATGTTATTGTTTGAACGTGTAGAATACCTTAGCATGTCTTGGATCTTCTCACACAGTGGAGGATCCCGATCTCCACTGGTCACAAAGGCTTCTGGGCCTGCCGCTGGTTATACTGGAGCCACCCCCGCCACCATTGAGGTGGAAGCTAGACCAACAAGGGTCTTTCGAAGCAACTGGGTTACAAACCATTGTGCCCGAAAAACCCCCGGAGGAATCAACCACCAATATTGGCTCAGTTGAAACCCCAACCACTGATACTTGGCCATCAGTCATTATACCAATCCAATTTTACGAACGCCTGTCAATGCCTCACACAGCTATGGAAACAAAGGCTGTTACTTCCTCTGGGAATTCTTCCATTCCCACCACCGTTGCTACCACAGGAGAAGCATCTCCTAACTTGCCATCATCGGTCTGGGCCACCATGGTCTCGGCCGCAACTATGTCGCACAGTGGACCGATCCCATCTATCGCGGCGACCACAACTCCCTTCACACCTAGTGCGACATGCTCTCCGTTCTCATACGGTATGCCTAGTTCGGGTACAAGTTCTGCACTCACTTACTCCACTTTACAGACTTTGGGTTTGGGGGCAGGGAGCTCTAACGCTCGTCTGCAAGGTCAACTTGGGGGCATTCCTGTCCCTTTTAACACTTTTCCTTACGTTGGAGGTCATATCTCTCCTTCGTCCCCTTCGCTTAGTGGTCTGCATCAGCAGTCCGCCGAGCAGCCTGCACACACTAGTTCATTTAGAGCCAGGAGTCAAGGAACACCTGCGCAAACTATGCCGGTAGGTTCATCACCATTTGTTTGGAACGAGACGTTTGGTAACAACACTTTCACATCCACTGCTTTCCCGTTTGGGGGCACTCCCATTTTTGGACAGTCTATTCCGACGCATGGTACTATTCCTGCGCCAGGGGCACATATAGCAGGACCTCGGAACTCAGGACAAGGATCCGTTCCCTCCTCTGGAATGCCGTTCTGGGGTAATTCTTTCCACAGTCAATGGAACCCTGGACAGACTTCTATTCCTCTCCCATCAGGACTGGCATGGGGTAATCCTTCCCAAAGTCCTTCAAACACGATGCATGCCCAACATCCTATGTCCTTTATGGGGAATCAGCCAATGATGTCTCCACAGATGAAAAATCCTTACGCTGGTCAGGGCCTTGGTTTCTACCAGAATCCGGTCCAGCAGCCAAACTTTTTCTGGTAACCTGGTGCCAGTCAAACTCCAGGACCCTTTTTCCCAGGCTATCAGTAGCAACCCAAACTACCATTCCTTTACACTTGCCAGATTTGACAAGGTTGTTAAATGATCTTATTTGTCACGATCCACGTTGGCCTCCTATGCCAATGAAGTTGCCTTCAGACATTCCAAAGTTCGAGGCCAAGCCTAATGAAGATCCAGGTGATCATGTGACTACCTTCCATCTTTGGTGTTCATCTAACTCATTGAAAGATGACTCCGTCCAGTTGCAATTGTTTCAACGCACTCTTATCGGGAGTGCCGCGAAATGGTACATCGAGCTTGATCACTCAAGATACTCTTCTTTTGGCGAACTGGCGATGGCCTTCCTTAACCATTTCTAGTTACCTGTGAGATACGACGCTGGCACAGAGCTGCTTGCCAATTTCGAACAGACAACAGCGGACCATATCTATGATCATATCCGAGAGTGGAGACGTCGAAAGAGTCTAATCAAAGTACCAGTCCCACCAGCATTCCTACTTGAGTGGTTCCTTAAGTCTTTAGTCCCACAATTATCCAAAGACGTCATGACTTCAGGAGTTTTCTCCGAAGAATATGCCATCATGAGGGCTCAACAGTTTGAGCTCATCTATTCTCAGTCTGGTTTATTATACAACATCCTGCTGGATGCACCACGATCGATACTAGATAAAACTAGACAGAGAGCTGGACCACATGCCGATGGTATTGTTGGCTTAGCACAAACCAAGCCCACTGAGCAATTGACAAAGCAATTGCAACAGTTATCTATACAACACTCAACGGCCAGCCAGACTACTGCTTTGGCTGCTCCTACTACCCAAACGTCGGAAGTACACTCCGTGCAGACGACTAACCCAAAGGCCACCCAACAACCTGAAGGGAAGAAAAAACAACGAAAAAAGGGTAAGGGGGAGAAAAAACCCACTGATAATGCTGACGAGGGCACCATGGAAAAATGGAAGGCGAGGTACTCGTGCAACTTGTGTGTGAAAGACCACCCGACCCATCTTTTTCCTTGAGTTGCAAAGGCCCAAAAGTTTGTCACATAGCAACAACAAGCCGTGTTGACTAATCCCTTTCAGTATGGGCAAAATTTAACTCAAACCTCTACAAGTGCCGAAGGGGGCAGCCGAGAAACCTGCCCTCCCCCAAACAATTCCTCATCCGCGAACATATATATGGTTAGGGGTGATGCTTTAATAACGACTAGAGCGCACGACTATAGTAAACCAAGCGCCTCTGAGAAGGGTAAAGAAGCTGAGATCCCATCTCTTCCTCTACAGATCGAGAAGACATTGGGTGAAAAAATGACACGCATTCCAAAGGGTGCATTTAAGAAAGCTTCTCACAACCCAAATGCAAGGGCCGCCCAAAATTACTCTGTGGTGGAAGACTTATCACAAACCCCTTGTGCGATGTCCGCTTTGGAGGTCCTCCAAAGCTGCCCTGCTCAAAGGAAAGCCTTGTTAATTACTTTAGGCTCTACTGAGACTTGTAACCCGGGTACCATCATGCTAGATACAACCGACTTAAAACCTCGTCTGCCTTACCACGTAGCGTTTTAGATAGTAGTGGCTCATCGCACGAAAACTTTTACACGCAATATCTTTCGCACGGTGGTCGATGAGGGTGCCTTGACATGCGTTATGTCATTAGCATGTTGGAAGGCTATTGGCCAGCCCGCTTTGTCTCCGTCACCTACTCTCCTCACTGTTTTCGACGATCATTCTTTCCGACCACATGGCATCGTCCCTTCTTTCCCTGTGCAGTTAGGAGGGAAGACCGTGTGCGTCAAAGTAGAGGTAGTTGATGCCCCCCTCGACTATAATCTCTTGTTAGGACGGAGTTGGACTTATGCTATGCAAGCTGTGGTTGCTACAGTTTTCCGAGTCTTATTGTTTCCACATGAGGGTCGGATAGTGACCATCAATCAATTGTCTTTCTCTAGACCCGAATCAGCTTTGGGGGCATCCACGGTTCCCATGATTGATAATCCTCAAGCCGGTGTCGTTAATGTAGGAGTTGGTTTGTGCCCATCCTTGATGGGTACCTTTGATTACCCACCTCCTCATGACGATGTCAAGTTTATATCTAATCACCACAAGGCTGAGATTTTTCAAGTTTTGTTGTTCCGCACGACTTACTTTGAGGATCCGTGGATTCTTCCTTCCCCATCAGCCACGATGGATGAGACAAGGCACTCCAGCATGTCCATGCCCTTGTCGGCTGCTGAAGTAGCGTACTCTTTAGTCCAGCAAGCTTCAGCTAACTCTGATCTGACTCCCGCACAAGATTTAGATCCACTTCTAGAGCCTATTTGGGCACAGGGTTCTCTTGCTACCATCGATTTGTTAGACTTAGTCTTTCCTTTTGACAAAGCAGTAATCGAAGCAATGACTAGTCCAGACAAACCTTGGGAAGATCTTCATCACAGATCATATTTCCTCCCAAAGTTAAGCCGAATCAAAGCAGGAGAATTCACCGTGACTATGATTGGAGATAGGTCTTGTCATACTAATCCCTTAGCTACACACAAGATCTATATTGAGGGTAATATGGCAACCGTTGTTGAAATAATACCTATCAATATCTCCAGAACCCCTGGCATCATAGACAATGTTTTCGTCGGAGCATACAGCTCCCCCGAGGAAATGCCAGGCATCGACCCACAAAGAGTCTATCATGAGCTAACTTTGTTGTTTTTCAAGCTTGCTTTGAGATCCGAAAGCAACATCTGGCGATATTTCATTTATGCTTTTCGATCTCGTCCGGATTAACTGAGAAAAGTAACCATTATGGAGTCTTCTTTAAGCCCTTTTCAGACTCCTTAAAGATGAAAAGATTGCTGAGTGACCTTGTGTCTTCACACTCGTTAAATTGGTCCAGAAGAATGTTCCTTAAACGGGTCTTCTTTTAAGCCCTTTTCAGACCCTCTAAACATGAAAAGATTGCCGAGTGATCTTGTGACCTTTCACGCTCGTTAAACTGAAATTTGAAGTCACGTCTGTCCAGTGGTAGTTTACCCCTTTTTTGGTTCGGACGGTCAACTGTACGAACAAAGGAATACTTTATTGAATTCCCATTCTTTAGAAGAGTATCCTCAGGTATAATTTTATTCCTTTTTCGGGCCTAAGGGACTAAATTTACGAAAAAGAAACCCCCCCGGAGTCCATAGTTAAGTTCTTTTCAGACTCCCTAAAATTGAAAAGATCGCCGAGTGACCTTATTCTTTCACACTCGTTAAAATGGTCCAGAAGAACATTCCTGACAGAGTCCATAGTTAAGCTTTTTTCAGACTCCTTAAAAATGAAAAAATGGCCGAGTGATCTTGTTATTGTCACACTCGTTAAAATGGTTTTGAATTGACGTCTAATCGGTGCTAGTTTATCCCTTTTTCGAACCGACTAGACTATCTTTGAAAAAGGTACCCCAGTGGAGTCTCCTTTTATGCTTTTTAAGACTCTCTAAATATGAAAAACCACCGAGCTTACCTTCTCTGGGCTCGTTAAAATTACATCGAAGGACGTTACAATTGTGTGTTCTATCAATCGCATTTGCATACTTTATCCACCGGCCTTGCGATAATTTGCTTCTACGTCTTAACACCTTTGGCCACTGGAGGATTTTTCCTGAGTATCATTTTACCAGAACATCAGTCTTGTCCTTGTGCCTTGATCTTGTATCTTTGCAGTACTCATTCCTCCATTGTAATGTAATATTCCTTTATTCTTTTTCAAAAATTATCAAAAAGAAAAAAAAATAAAATATACCCCAAAAAGAGGATGGGAAAAGTATTTTCTTTATTGGCAGCATAATGAGTCGCCCTTGGATAAAGCACATATGTCTGTTTGATCATCAGACTATGGGATGTAGTACGACCTTAGGAAGATTTTCTCGTTGTATAGAGTTGTGTCCTCCACCGTTTGGTTACTCTTCCAAACATATGGAGAGTTTGCGTTTCCTCTTGCTTCTTAGACTTATGATTAACATATCTGCTGCCTGAGTCTTATCACTTGTCGTGCTATTGTCCAAGGGAAGTTTGTCACTAAGCCTAAGTCGGCCCCTCTGCAATATGTCTCTTGTCCGCATACCTGGCCATCCTGAATGTCCAATCAAGTCCTTATTCGAAATCACTGAAGCCTTCAGTCCGATCATCAAGATTATCAAGTCCATAACCGACGAGCCGTCGAAGACCTCTGGGTAGTGCAGTCATACACTCGTATTACACTCCTACCTGAGTTTTAGAAGATTTTGAAGTTGTTTCTTGAGCTCTGAAGGACAACCATCAGGCCGAATCAACTTCTGAGAGATGGATACTCTATATGTATATCTTTCTAATTTCGAGATGTAGCTCCGCCGTGTATTATTCGCGGCTACTCTTTATATTTATTTGACATGGATCTACAGTGTATTTGATTGGTATCCACGGTTCTATTTTATCCCGAGCATGGGTATGCCCGCCTCGGTGAGACATTTGTTATTTTGCAGACGACACCTCCTGATTCCTGATTCTTGGGCTCACTCATTCAACATATCAGTACAGATTGGTAAAAGATTGGTAATGTATTTCGGCCATCAGATGCTCTTTTGACCTCACACATTAGGGGGCATCTGTTATAACCCTAAATTGCACCACACATGCTTACCTAGCATCAGGCCAACTCATATCCCTTCCTTGCCAAAACCATGCTGAACAAACTCTTGAAAATCCTCTTGGGTCAAGGCCCACACGCCCTAACCCATTGCTGCACGCGTGTACACATTGGCAGGCCCACTACAACCCGCGTGTACCTAACAAAACAAAAAAATAGGAAAGTTGCCAACAGGACAAAAATCTATGGGTCAGTTAATTGGAACTCTCGGCCATGCATGGCCGAGAGTTCGTCCAAAACCCTAGCTCATTCTAGCCTATAAAAGAAGGGGTAGGGGTACTATTTGGAGGAGGAAAATTATAGCGAAGAAACTCTGCCCATTTGCTGAATCCATTGTCCCAACCCTTTAGACTTTCCTCAAGCCTAAGGAGAATTAACGCAAAGCAGTTGGAGGACAAAAGAAGAGGAGGAGCCCAGGATCAGGATCAAGGAGCAGTGGCCGGTGTCGACATTGATTATAAGTTGATTCATTTTTGAAAATAATAAAATAATACTTTTCCCGTCCCAATGCATGAGTTATCTATGATTTGTTTAATTTATGCTTAACTTCTAACCCTCAAGTAGAAAAGTAGCATGCATGCGTAGTGGTTTGTCTTGATTACAGGATTATCTTTGGAAGGAGCAGAGCAAGCAAGCGGGCAAAGCGCAACGGAGGATCTACACCAAACATCAGTAAAAAGGTTAGTAGTTTCTTTCCATACATGTATCGTGAAAGAGGGGTTTAAGTTTTGGGTGGTAGGTTAAAAAGTAATTTCTTTACGGTCAAAATTTGCATGAAAGTCTAACCCTAGTTTGCTAGTCCGTAGGGTATTTTTCCCAACAACAGTCCATTACCCAAACCTTTTTCCTACCGGAATTTGCTACCGAACTTTCTCCAAGGGTTGACATAAATCTACAATATCACTCTCCAATGGTTGACATCAATGACAACCAACAATCCATACCAACTAACCATTAACCTAAGCCAACTGTCTGACACATGCCTTCATTAACTGAGGATTCAAATTTTCCAACCTTATTATCTTCTCTTTTTATGTAACGGTTGCTTCCAAAATCTCTAAAGTGCTTGACTTTAGCAGGTGTTCCCTTCCATAGTTCATATGGAGTTTTATCATTGTTACTTCTAATCATTCCACTATTCAAGATATGAATGACTGTATGTACTACTTGTACCCAAAAGATATTTCTCAACTTGGAATCATTCAACATGGTTCTATCCATTTCCTGTACAATTCATTTCTTCCTTTTAGTGATTCCATTTTGCTGAGGTGTCCTAGCTGTTGAGAATTGTCTTTTTATTCCATATTCTTCACATAAATCCCTGAATTATTTTGACGTGAACTCACATTCATTATCTGATCTTAAGCACTTGATTTTCAAATCAGTTTCGTTTTCAATCATCTCTTTGAATATATTGAAACATTCAAATGTTTCTAACTTTTTCTTGAGGAAACAGACCCCGTTAATTCTTGTGTAATCATCAATGAACAACATGAACTATTGTTCACCATTCGACCCTTTTGTTCTGATCGGTCCACATAGATCGATGTGTACAATCTCCAATGGTTTTTTTGTAGAGCATTCCTTTGTCTTGGACTCATCTCTTGTTTGTTTTCCATGATGGCAATGCTTACACATAATGTTTGTTGGCTTTGAAATTTCAGGCATTTCTCTTACCGCTTCCTTTCTTCTGATTTTGACAAGATTTTCAAAGTGCATATGGCCCATTCTTCCGTGCCAAATCAAACTTTCATCTTCCTTTCCCAAGAAATATCTTTCCTTTTCGATCTCATTCAAGATGTATATGTTGTTTGGAGTCCTTATTGCTATCGCCACCAATATGCCCGATCCTTATTTCCTTATTTCACATTTCTTTGAGTTGAATATAAGCATGTGTCGTTGGTCACACATTTGACTCACACTTAGCATATTATGCTTCATATTTTTGACAAGTAGGACATTTTTTGCCATGGTGTCTTTGATTCCAAGCTTGATTATGCCTTTTCCTATAATTTTTTCTGAGTTATCAGTGCCAAACAAAATTTATCCATCTTTTTCTTTCTTCGGTGTTACAAATCTGTCCTTGTCCTTTGTCATATGATTTGAACAACCACTGCCAACGTGGAATTCACTTTTTCTAATTTGGGGTTGTAGAGTAATCACACATTCTTCAATGTTCAATTCATCCTACTTAATTTTCCAGATCCTTGACAGTGCTTTTACATGACTGTTGAAATCTTGCTTTGGTTCCCTGGGAGGAACAATCAACCTAGAATCTTTGGCTATGTGTCCAAAATTGTTTCATTTGTAGCATTCTACTTCATTATTCAATGAACCAAAACTGTTATAGTTTATGTTATAAGCTTCATGAGACTTTCTGATATAGTTATTTTTAGCATAAGCTCTACAATTTATAACCATAGTTTCTTTTGTTCCTAGCATAAGCTCTACAATTTATAGCCTTGTGCCCAAAATTGTTGCATGAATAACATAATATAAGAAAGATATTTTGGTATCTGAGTGTGAGAGATCTTCTAGGTGGTGCAACTCTTCTGTAATCTTCTTCTTGACTCCTCTCCATTGCTGGTTGCTAATTCCACATCCCTTTAATTTAATGATCTTTTTCTTAGATGATCTCCATTGTCTGAATGTTCTCCTTTGAAGGCTTTCATTCTTCCTTCTTGATGGGACCTTTGATGATATTTGCATAACTCTTTTATTCTTCTTCTTTTCCTATTGTCATGGAGATTGAACCCTTCTCAGTATGAGTTTTCTTGTATCTTAGTCCAGACTTGTCATAGCATTTCCTTTGATTGCAGATGGTTTCATCCAATATTTTGGTGCTATTGCCAAAATTCTGTTGGATGTCCTTCTTTTGAAATTCCTTCCTCACTGAGACTATTTTTGCTTCTAAGATGCCCTTTATTTTCTCCTTTTCTTCCCACTGGTTTTTGAGTGTTTCTTCAATCATTCTGGCTTCTTCCAACTAGACTTTTAGATTGCTGATAATATGTTCTGTTTCTTCAGAATTTTTGCTGGGACTTTGAGAATATTCCTTTAGCTTACTTAGTTCTTTCTTGAGTGACTTGTTTTTCTTCCTTTATCTTTTTAGATCTCTTAAGGCACCGATCAGTTCTTCCTCAAGATCCAATTCTCCTTCATCTTTACAATCTTCCTCGTCATCTTAAGGGGTTTATTCTTAGGTTTCCATTGCCATAAAGATCACTCTTTCTGAGTCACTATCACTATCATTATCATCACCAGATGAGGAACTATCTTCTCTTGAATAAAGACTTTTCATGAAGAATTTTATTTTATTTCTTTTCTTGTCTCTTTTTTGATATTTCTTTTATTTCTTAGGAATTTCTTATTGTTCATCACTATCTAAACCCCTTGCATAAGGAAATTTGGAAGAAAAAAGACCAATTTTACCATAATTAAAGCACTTTAAGGGAAGCTTACCTTTGTACTTGCCAGTTCCTTTATTCAACCTCACGAAGTTGGCTATTTCTTCATCTTCATCTAAATCATTGCTGCAAGAAGAGCTTGACTTTGAATTTTTCTTGTTATTTCTTGTCTTCTTGGATGCTTTGAAAGCTGCTTCCCTTCTAGATGGATTATCCCGTTCTATTCTTATTTCATAAGTTGTAAGTGCTACCCCCATTTCCTAGAGATAACTAAGGAGATGATGTCTCAAGGCCCTCAGGTTGCAGACATGGAGTATTGAGAGACATAAGGATGACAAAATCCACTTGCACAAATAGAGGCCTACCTCACCACCACAAATCTCATATTCATCACGATGGTATCCACCACTCCAGTTTGCTTTCGGAAGACATTGGGTCTTGCTCCATGAGGTACAAGCCATTTATTATGGTAAGTGTTATTTCAATATTTGAGGCATTTAAGTCTATTGCATTTAAAAGTTGTTTTTGATTATGTAATGCCTACTTGGAAGTTATGTTATTTTCCCTATTTCACCTTGTGGTTGACATTGCATCCTAGTAAGTGGTCACCCTTAAGGATACCTGTTGATGTTTCTGGTAACTACAAGAGGTATTCACCTCCGGGATAACCTCTCTTATAGATAAAGTTGCCAAGATGTTAAAGGAAAACCATTGGAAGTCAAAGAAGATCCCAAAAGAGAAGTCAACCTCATAGAAAATAATAAAGAAGAATTATATTGCTCCAAAACTAAAGTCGGCTCCAAAAAAAGATAAACATAAAATATATTTTCTAGAAAGTTAGGTTAGCCTTGCCAGAAAAGTCACTGGACAGTTTATTATAAATAAGATTGATGCCTTCCTCATTTCACACTCTCTCACTCATCTATAATGCAAGTTTGGTGGAGAGAGCTGCAACTACAACTGCAACTGCAGAAGGAAGAAGGGAGCATATGGAGGGTCTATCTCTTTTGGTCTTGGTGATGTGTTGGTGGAGGCCAACTACTCTAGCGCACTCGCTAGAGTGAGATGCAACTGCATATTTGGTTATCTCTTGGTGGTGTTCTAGTGGAGGCTAGACACCCTAGCACCCTGGCTAGGGTGTTCGGCATCTATGTTGCTAGATTCTTTCTTGTTGGTTTTCTCTTGTGGATAGAGCTTGTTCTTGGTTATTTGTCTTGGAAAGGATATTATCTATAAGAAGGTTACTGGGGTTTATCCCCTTGTGTAGAAGGGTTTCCCAATATGTATATGTTATGCTCAGGGGTGGCATGAGTAGGTGAATATGGTTGGGTGGCGATGGTGTGACATCACCTATGGAGAAACGTGCATGCAAAAGAAGTTTAAATTGCCATGGTAAATCTAATGTTAGCATAATTAATAAAAATTCAAAATGGGATCAGAGCTTGGTTTCCTTCAGAACAATCTAATCGCTGGAAGGAAGATCGTGAGATTTACCTTGCCGTTGTACCTTATCGCTTCACAATTTTATTTTGTCAAACTAGTTGGAGCACCTTCAAGTTTTAGGGTTTGCCGCCGCTGCTAGATGGTGCTACAATTTCAGAGGTATGTACTTGTATATGTTAAATTGTATCATTATCTTGAGGGTGTTTTGTAGGAGAAGGGACTTTTGTCCAAGCAACAAATCATTGATCCAGAGGGATCTCAGATCCAGTGCATTCAGAGGAACAACACACCCTCTAGGTTTGATTTTTTTGATATGCCTCTAGTCGTTATGGAACCATTACAATCTTATGTTTTTGATATATTGGAGTTATGATCATTATACTAACCACTTAATACTGGATATGCATTTGTTTATCTCCCCTCTAGGAGATATTCTTGTTTTGTTGTCTATTCTGGGCAGGTTGTATTGTTAAATTCGATGGAGGTTTCCATGGAAATGTTGTTGTTCTTATTTTCTTGTTCCAGGTAGGTAACCTTAGAGGCATGTCACTAGTGATAGCTATGAGAGGGAGCTATAGTGACGGTTGCAGAAGGAAACTTATTATATGATATCTAGTTTGAGACATGAAGCAGTCAAACCAGACAAGGAGTTTGTACAGATTGATAGTTTGACCAGTTCTTGGTGCATGATTCTATCAGTCTGAGTGAGTCATGGCTTAGGAGACTTGCTCATTTGCATTATATAGATCTTACTACTCTAGGGAATATGGAGATGAGTCTTCCAAAGATTTGTATTGAGCATGATGGCATCTATAGAGGTTGTGATATTGGCACAAATGCCATTGGATCTTTTCTGAGCAGTGAGGCTCCAACATATATCCGCAGATGATAAAAAAACTAACATTTGCAAAAAGCCTATATCAGGGACAAGCTTGGAAGGAATGCAAATCTTTCCCTCAGGGAGTGTTGATGATTGTAGCATTAGGAAAACATTCCAATATTGATCAAATGGACTTGATCATGTGGGAATGGCCTCGATGTAATCTTTAATGGAGTGAAGATTCGAGTTGTTGATAGATCTCTAGGAGTAAAGTATCAGGTTGAAATTGCAAGATTGGTCAGACAAATTTGACCACGTGGGAATGATCCCAAGGTAGTCTTCGATGGACTGAAGGCTTGGGACCTTGGTATAGTCTTTGACAGACTGAATACTTGAGGCCCGACATAGTCTTTGATGAACTGAAACTACATAGTTCTTGATGGAATGAGGATTCCTTAAGTGTGTGTGACTTGCATCAGGCATCATTCTCTTAGAGAAAACTCACTTACAAGTGTATACTTGTAGAGGTGAGTGGCCCCAATAAGCATTAGGCCAACCATTCTCCCAGTACTAGGCTGCACACTAGGGGAGATAGGGAACATCTACATCCTGAGTAGATGTGCCCTGACATAGTCTTCGATGGACTGAAGACTTGAGGTGCTTGAGGTGAAATTCCACGTGTCTGATATCATCGAGCTAAATGTATTCACAGAGTGATACTATGGGAATATATACATTCCAGGACTGATCTTTATCATTCTAAATATGCTCATGATCATGTGGGAATGTGGACATTTCAGTATCAACTATGAGGTGGATGTGGCTCCGATGTGGTCATAATTCTTGTCATGGGACAAGAACAACCTGAGGTGCTAGAAACATGGTTGTGAAGATGGATCATCAATATAGATAATGAGGCTCATGGATAAACTTTCTTATGAAAGAAGAATACCAAGAACAAGTACAAGATATGCTTGGAGAATTCCTTCCTCGTTGAAAGGGAGTGTTGATGGTTGCAACTTTGTGAGACATTCTTCTATGATGATACTTCTTGATGGAATGAGTTGAGTATGACACTTATCAATGGACTGATAAGTTGTACTGGGTTGGTGCCCAACATACCTTGGGAGTAGACCAAGTGGGCACACCATGGGCGAGTAGGTCCTTGACAATGCACTACAGGAAAGTATGTCCTAGTGCCACACTATGAGTGAGTAGGTCCTAGTGCCACACTACGGGTAAGTAGGTCCTAGTGCCACACTATGGGAGAATAGGCCATATTGTATTCTAGTGGTGATGAGTCCCTAGAAAAGGTCCACATTGGCTGTAGCCATGTGTGACATGATGATTCTACCAGTAGCATGGTCTATGTGACCATGGAATGGTCGAAGGACAATGACATAGCCTGTGAGGCTATGAGGACCAGAGGAGAAACATCATGGAGAATACCTCCCTAGCTAAGAGGGAGTATTGATTTTTCTGGTAGTTGCGGGAGCTATTCACCTCCGAGATAACCTTTCTTATAGATGAAGTTTCCAAGAAGTTAAAGGAAAACCATTGGAAGTCAAAGAAGATCCCAGAAGAGAAGTCAACCTCATAGAAAATAATAAAGAATAATTATATTACTCCATAAAGTAAAGTTGGCTCCAAGAAAAGATAAATATAAAATAAATTTTCCAAAAAGTTAGGCCAACCTTGCTAGAAAAGTCACTAGGCAGATTAGTATAAATACGAGTGACACCTTCCTCATTTGGCACACTCTCTCACTCATCTATAGTGCAATATTGGTGGAGAGATATGCAACTACCGTTGCAGTTGCAGAAGGAAAAAATGAGCATATGGAGGGTCTGTCTCTTTTGGTCTTGGTGATGTGTTGGTGGAGGCCAACCACTCTAGCGCACTGGCTACAGTGAGCTACAACTGCATAGTTGGTTATCTCTTGGTGGTGTGCTAGTGGAGGCTAGACACCCTAGTTCTCTGGCAGATGCAGCTACTGTTGCAACTGCAGAAGAAAAAAAGAGCATATGGAGGGTCTATCTCTTTTGGTCTTGGTGAAGTGTTGGTGGAGGCCAACCACTTTAGCGCATTGGCTAGAGTGAGCTGCAATTGCATAGTTGGTTATCTCTTGGTGGTGTGATAGTGGAGGCTAGACACCCTAGATCTCTGGCTAGGGTGTGATGAATCTATGTTGCTATATTCTTTCTTGTTGGTTTGCTCTTGTGGATAGAGCCTGTTCTTGGTTATTTTATAATGGAAAGAACATTCTCTATAAGAAAGTTGCTGGGTTTTCTCCCCTTGTGTAGAAGGGTTTCCCAATATGTATATGTTATGCTTGGAGGTGGCACAAGTAGGTGCATATGGTTGGATGACGATGGTGCAACATCTCCTATGGAGAAATGAGCATGCAAAATAAGTTTAAATTGCTATGGTAAATCTAACGTAATCAACAAAAAATCAACAATAGGTTTGCTACTAGGGGGCCCCCTTAACAAGTCACCATGCCTTTCCTAATCATACTTACCACTTTCCACGCTTCATCCCCTTATCTCCTTATCTTTTGGGATTTTTGGGTGAACTGACCCAAGAAGGGATTGTCCCTCATTTCATGGGAAGAAGGGGTTGAAGGCCCATAAGCTTGTAGATGGAAAAAAATAAAATCCAATCATGAACCTTCTAGATACTTGCCTAGGGATCCCAAGGAAAATGAAATGTATCTCATAAGAAATTGATTGGACATGTGAAAAATAATAAATGCAAAATTCTAACCAAGGTAGAGTGTGTGTGGGCAATGTTTTTCATTCTTACGTAGAAGTCCCACACATTGTGTTCAACTTTGGGAAGCATAATGTGACCAGGGTAGAGTCAAGGTGGGCATTGTTTTTCATGCTTAGGTAGAAGCCCCACCTTGGATTCAACCTAGAAACATATTAAAAGAACCAAAGGAAATAAATGGGCTTGGAAAAAGGATGCATTGAAAATGAAGGTTCGACACACCCTCTACAAAGGCACCCATAAATGAGACACCACGATCCCTTGCATGTCATGAACCCCATGCCCAAAAATCTTTCTCCCATACACTTCATATTATACACATGGATTATAGGGGGGTCCAGCTGGGAAAACATCCTTGACTTAGGGGATGATTCACCTAATAGGTCACTTTGTCAACCCTCCTATACCTAAACTTGGAAAGTTGCATAGGGTCTTTCAACACTTGTTTAATTTTATGAGGTGGTTTTTGATCCACATGATTAGGTGACTCTTTTATTGATTTGATTTACTTATCATGATATGTTTGACTACAGATCCTTGGAGGGAATATTCATTGTCTTTGCAGGACCTTGCTTGGTGGACAATTTTGAAGGGACAAGCCTAGCTTGGGCTTCCTTGGGGTATGAAGCCCATAGGGTCGATACCATGACCTGTAGACCAGATGATGATGACAACCTTTGGAGTCTTGAGAGGCACCTTTAATGACCTCACCTATCCCTTGCAATCCCAACTTTTAGCCTTTGGAGGTCAAAACATCACATTTAGAGGGCTTTGCGTCACCCTAGGGCTAGGGTTTGGTGTGGTGGTGTGGTTGACTTGACGCTTAACACCTTTTGGATGGATAGAAGCCTTGGATTGATAGAGGGGACAATATCGCATGAGAGGGAGGCCTTTGGAAGCCCAACATTTCATATCCAAGCTCAACGATTTGCTAAAAGTGCCAAAATGTTTCCCTAAAGGGGTGACATCATGCTTCTTTTAGGGTTTCTTATGTGCAAAATCAAACTTAAATTTGTAAAGGGGAAAAGTAAGGGTTTTTGAACCCTTAATTTGTGGTTTACCCTAAAGTTAAGTGGACAAACACTTTTATAAGGATTTGTATAAATAAGGATCACTTCTATTTCATTTGGATCATAACTCTCCCATCTTGGAAAAGATACTTCGCTGAAATTTGCGCCCATCTTGGGCAATTTTACATATCTCTCTTTCTATCTACTTTCTCATGTGATGGTTTATATTTTCTATTGGATGGAGAAGTGATGCGTTATCTCTTGTGGAATCTTATTCTTGCATTTGTGGTAGAATGTTCTTGGTTAAGGAGAGTTTATCTTGTTAATGCTTGGATTAGGTAAGGAATCTTTAATTTGTTATTTATTCATTCTTGGTTACAAGGTTAATTTTATAAACTCTTGGGGAGTATAAGGGGATTCAACCCCACTAATCCTATCATAATTGTCTTGAATAAATTGTTGTACAAGGGTTACTATATGGAGAAGTAAAATGGCTTACACCCTCCTAATAGTTCATTTCTAGTCTTGCTTGCCTTAGGGAGTAAAAGGGTTTACACCCCTAAGGAAGTGGAAAATCTAGCTTATTCATTAAATGACTACATAACCCAATAGTTCAAGAAACTAATATCTTGCATTGGAGAAATAAATCATTGCATTGGAATACATGAAATCACAAGATATTGAAATTGTTTAAATTGGAATATTTTCTTGGTGCTTTAGGATTGTTAAGGACACTAATGCATTTTATTTGGCTAAGGATTTCTTATTGTTGTCATAACTTAAAATATACAACCATTAGGGTTGCAAAAAATACTTCATAACTTTCAAATTACTCATTTCCTAACTGTCCTAAGTTTGCTAGAAAACTACCAAATTAATTTACTAGTTGTTGTGCTTCTTTTGGGTGGTTTACTTGCAAGTTTCGGTGGTTGGATTTTTTTGTTGTAGCACTTGTTTGATATAACCATATGGATGCAATAATATCTCCTCAATACTTGTGTCTAACAACCTTTAATTGTTTCTAAAGTCTTGTGCTATCATACTTGAGTTACACTAGTAATAGCTAGTTAGTCTCTTGCATATTTTCTTGGACTTTTAGTGACTTGTTTAGAAACTCTTCTTATCATTTAATTGCTGATTTATACAATTATATACTACTTCTAATTAGGACAACAAGCTTCACTTGCTTTTCCATTAGATTATTGGGCTTGTATCTTGTATTTTCTTGTGTCTTGGGCAGGTACAACAATCTTCCGTAGGTACTCAATAACTTGGAAACCATTGACCATCTCTGAGAATCATTTCCAAGCCATCCTCCACTTAGTATTTTGAGCTATAGGGGCCTCACTTCCATAATATTACTTTCCACTTCATTTCCCCCTAGGGTCACCCCAGGATTCCCCCTTTGTGTTGTGTTTTTTTCCTCACTAAAGCAAGGGGAGGGTTTATCTAAGGTGACAGTGGGTATACTCTCCCACCATTATCACCATATCGTGGATTGGGTATGGATTTTCCCAACCTATAATTTGTGCGATAAAATTTTGGCGTTGTTTCCAGGGAGGATTTTGAAGCCTCTTCCGTGCCCTAATGACACTTTGGAAAACTATCCAAAATAATTCCCCTAGTTTTCCTGGCAACTCCACTTGAGGGAAGTTCCCTCTCCTCTTTTATTTGATGAAATTTCTAGGTTCATCTAGTGAACCCACAACCTAAGAACCCACCTATCCATGATTACCCTTTCCATCATTTGACGAGCCTTGATCTCATCTGACAAATTCATTGAAGTATTTATCTAAGTGATGGAAAGATGTCTCTATGGAACTATTATGAGGCATACAAAGCCTTGGATATTCATTATGTTTATTGGTATCCAAATAAATTCCCGATGAAACAATTGATTCATGTACCTAAGTTCGACGATGATCCATCTTCGGCTGTTGCACATGTCTCCAAATTTGCTGAATTCATCATACACTACAACATAGAACAAGAAGATGTGATTGTGCAGTTGTTTCTCTTATCTCTTGAAGAAAGGAAAAGAGATTGGATCAGACATTCTTGTAGCTCCAAAAGTATTTCTTCTTCAATAATCCTTATCCGAGACTTTCTCAAGCATTGTGGCCCTAGAAATCATAAGCTCAAAGATACTATTCAATACCTTTAGTATGTTCTCCAAGGATGTTTGTTTCTTTCATATCTTATTGAAGGTTTGAAAGAAACACTTATTCTAAAATATGATGAAAGCACAATTCAAAAAAAGAGATTGAGGATGATAGTAATGAGGAAAATTTCGAGTGCTTCAAGGAAAACATACAGGAAGACAATGACATCTGTGAACAATTACTTGAGCACTTTCATAATAAGGACTTCCTGGTCAGGTTCTGTGTGCAAAGAAAAGAAGAATACAATGCTATCCTTAAAAATTATGAGAGGAATACTACCCTAAATATGGCATAGGAGGTTTCCATCACCTATTTTGGAGTAAAGTCACTGTGTGATGATGTGAAAAAGAAATATGGTTACCAGGAGGGTTTTACAACTCAGAATGGATCATTCTTGATGATTGAAGAAGTCTTGATAATTGTTGAAGATCAAGATAAACTTTGTCTCAGAGAGAAGGTCAACAATGAAAGCTACCAAGAAGAAAAATATCCTTGTGAAGATGACGCGATTGTGTTTTCCTTCCCCTTTGATGAAGACATCTAGTCTTCCGTTCCTCTTGTAAATCAAAAGGAGAACATGTCAAGTTATAAACCTTTTGAAAACTTTGATTACACTTTATTCCATGATTTTGGTAATGAAGAAGCATCAAAAGAAAAGATATATGGAATAGGCTTTCAAGAAGATCTTGATGAAGTTTCTCTTGGAGAAGACCTAGACAAAACATTGATATCTACTTTCCCTCTTGAAGAGGATGAAGTTGTTTAATCTCATGAAGAGGTAATCAACTCCGATGATGCAATTGAATTCATGGAAAAGCCTCCATATATAGTTGACGATCATATTGATGATTTCATTCACATTGGGAGACATGGATGGGATCTAGGTCATGTCATTTTTGATAAGGACCCTATATATGA
>ML799337.1:163818-174370 GCA_009831015.1 Picea engelmannii
GTTAAAGGAAAACCATTGGAAGTCAAAGAAGATCCCAAAAGAGAAGTCAACCTCATAGAAAATAATAAAGAAGAATTATATTGCTCCAAAACTAAAGTCGGCTCCAAAAAAAGATAAACATAAAATATATTTTCTAGAAAGTTAGGTTAGCCTTGCCAGAAAAGTCACTGGACAGTTTATTATAAATAAGATTGATGCCTTCCTCATTTCACACTCTCTCACTCATCTATAATGCAAGTTTGGTGGAGAGAGCTGCAACTACAACTGCAACTGCAGAAGGAAGAAGGGAGCATATGGAGGGTCTATCTCTTTTGGTCTTGGTGATGTGTTGGTGGAGGCCAACTACTCTAGCGCACTCGCTAGAGTGAGATGCAACTGCATATTTGGTTATCTCTTGGTGGTGTTCTAGTGGAGGCTAGACACCCTAGCACCCTGGCTAGGGTGTTCGGCATCTATGTTGCTAGATTCTTTCTTGTTGGTTTTCTCTTGTGGATAGAGCTTGTTCTTGGTTATTTGTCTTGGAAAGGATATTATCTATAAGAAGGTTACTGGGGTTTATCCCCTTGTGTAGAAGGGTTTCCCAATATGTATATGTTATGCTCAGGGGTGGCATGAGTAGGTGAATATGGTTGGGTGGCGATGGTGTGACATCACCTATGGAGAAACGTGCATGCAAAAGAAGTTTAAATTGCCATGGTAAATCTAATGTTAGCATAATTAATAAAAATTCAAAATGGGATCAGAGCTTGGTTTCCTTCAGAACAATCTAATCGCTGGAAGGAAGATCGTGAGATTTACCTTGCCGTTGTACCTTATCGCTTCACAATTTTATTTTGTCAAACTAGTTGGAGCACCTTCAAGTTTTAGGGTTTGCCGCCGCTGCTAGATGGTGCTACAATTTCAGAGGTATGTACTTGTATATGTTAAATTGTATCATTATCTTGAGGGTGTTTTGTAGGAGAAGGGACTTTTGTCCAAGCAACAAATCATTGATCCAGAGGGATCTCAGATCCAGTGCATTCAGAGGAACAACACACCCTCTAGGTTTGATTTTTTTGATATGCCTCTAGTCGTTATGGAACCATTACAATCTTATGTTTTTGATATATTGGAGTTATGATCATTATACTAACCACTTAATACTGGATATGCATTTGTTTATCTCCCCTCTAGGAGATATTCTTGTTTTGTTGTCTATTCTGGGCAGGTTGTATTGTTAAATTCGATGGAGGTTTCCATGGAAATGTTGTTGTTCTTATTTTCTTGTTCCAGGTAGGTAACCTTAGAGGCATGTCACTAGTGATAGCTATGAGAGGGAGCTATAGTGACGGTTGCAGAAGGAAACTTATTATATGATATCTAGTTTGAGACATGAAGCAGTCAAACCAGACAAGGAGTTTGTACAGATTGATAGTTTGACCAGTTCTTGGTGCATGATTCTATCAGTCTGAGTGAGTCATGGCTTAGGAGACTTGCTCATTTGCATTATATAGATCTTACTACTCTAGGGAATATGGAGATGAGTCTTCCAAAGATTTGTATTGAGCATGATGGCATCTATAGAGGTTGTGATATTGGCACAAATGCCATTGGATCTTTTCTGAGCAGTGAGGCTCCAACATATATCCGCAGATGATAAAAAAACTAACATTTGCAAAAAGCCTATATCAGGGACAAGCTTGGAAGGAATGCAAATCTTTCCCTCAGGGAGTGTTGATGATTGTAGCATTAGGAAAACATTCCAATATTGATCAAATGGACTTGATCATGTGGGAATGGCCTCGATGTAATCTTTAATGGAGTGAAGATTCGAGTTGTTGATAGATCTCTAGGAGTAAAGTATCAGGTTGAAATTGCAAGATTGGTCAGACAAATTTGACCACGTGGGAATGATCCCAAGGTAGTCTTCGATGGACTGAAGGCTTGGGACCTTGGTATAGTCTTTGACAGACTGAATACTTGAGGCCCGACATAGTCTTTGATGAACTGAAACTACATAGTTCTTGATGGAATGAGGATTCCTTAAGTGTGTGTGACTTGCATCAGGCATCATTCTCTTAGAGAAAACTCACTTACAAGTGTATACTTGTAGAGGTGAGTGGCCCCAATAAGCATTAGGCCAACCATTCTCCCAGTACTAGGCTGCACACTAGGGGAGATAGGGAACATCTACATCCTGAGTAGATGTGCCCTGACATAGTCTTCGATGGACTGAAGACTTGAGGTGCTTGAGGTGAAATTCCACGTGTCTGATATCATCGAGCTAAATGTATTCACAGAGTGATACTATGGGAATATATACATTCCAGGACTGATCTTTATCATTCTAAATATGCTCATGATCATGTGGGAATGTGGACATTTCAGTATCAACTATGAGGTGGATGTGGCTCCGATGTGGTCATAATTCTTGTCATGGGACAAGAACAACCTGAGGTGCTAGAAACATGGTTGTGAAGATGGATCATCAATATAGATAATGAGGCTCATGGATAAACTTTCTTATGAAAGAAGAATACCAAGAACAAGTACAAGATATGCTTGGAGAATTCCTTCCTCGTTGAAAGGGAGTGTTGATGGTTGCAACTTTGTGAGACATTCTTCTATGATGATACTTCTTGATGGAATGAGTTGAGTATGACACTTATCAATGGACTGATAAGTTGTACTGGGTTGGTGCCCAACATACCTTGGGAGTAGACCAAGTGGGCACACCATGGGCGAGTAGGTCCTTGACAATGCACTACAGGAAAGTATGTCCTAGTGCCACACTATGAGTGAGTAGGTCCTAGTGCCACACTACGGGTAAGTAGGTCCTAGTGCCACACTATGGGAGAATAGGCCATATTGTATTCTAGTGGTGATGAGTCCCTAGAAAAGGTCCACATTGGCTGTAGCCATGTGTGACATGATGATTCTACCAGTAGCATGGTCTATGTGACCATGGAATGGTCGAAGGACAATGACATAGCCTGTGAGGCTATGAGGACCAGAGGAGAAACATCATGGAGAATACCTCCCTAGCTAAGAGGGAGTATTGATTTTTCTGGTAGTTGCGGGAGCTATTCACCTCCGAGATAACCTTTCTTATAGATGAAGTTTCCAAGAAGTTAAAGGAAAACCATTGGAAGTCAAAGAAGATCCCAGAAGAGAAGTCAACCTCATAGAAAATAATAAAGAATAATTATATTACTCCATAAAGTAAAGTTGGCTCCAAGAAAAGATAAATATAAAATAAATTTTCCAAAAAGTTAGGCCAACCTTGCTAGAAAAGTCACTAGGCAGATTAGTATAAATACGAGTGACACCTTCCTCATTTGGCACACTCTCTCACTCATCTATAGTGCAATATTGGTGGAGAGATATGCAACTACCGTTGCAGTTGCAGAAGGAAAAAATGAGCATATGGAGGGTCTGTCTCTTTTGGTCTTGGTGATGTGTTGGTGGAGGCCAACCACTCTAGCGCACTGGCTACAGTGAGCTACAACTGCATAGTTGGTTATCTCTTGGTGGTGTGCTAGTGGAGGCTAGACACCCTAGTTCTCTGGCAGATGCAGCTACTGTTGCAACTGCAGAAGAAAAAAAGAGCATATGGAGGGTCTATCTCTTTTGGTCTTGGTGAAGTGTTGGTGGAGGCCAACCACTTTAGCGCATTGGCTAGAGTGAGCTGCAATTGCATAGTTGGTTATCTCTTGGTGGTGTGATAGTGGAGGCTAGACACCCTAGATCTCTGGCTAGGGTGTGATGAATCTATGTTGCTATATTCTTTCTTGTTGGTTTGCTCTTGTGGATAGAGCCTGTTCTTGGTTATTTTATAATGGAAAGAACATTCTCTATAAGAAAGTTGCTGGGTTTTCTCCCCTTGTGTAGAAGGGTTTCCCAATATGTATATGTTATGCTTGGAGGTGGCACAAGTAGGTGCATATGGTTGGATGACGATGGTGCAACATCTCCTATGGAGAAATGAGCATGCAAAATAAGTTTAAATTGCTATGGTAAATCTAACGTAATCAACAAAAAATCAACAATAGGTTTGCTACTAGGGGGCCCCCTTAACAAGTCACCATGCCTTTCCTAATCATACTTACCACTTTCCACGCTTCATCCCCTTATCTCCTTATCTTTTGGGATTTTTGGGTGAACTGACCCAAGAAGGGATTGTCCCTCATTTCATGGGAAGAAGGGGTTGAAGGCCCATAAGCTTGTAGATGGAAAAAAATAAAATCCAATCATGAACCTTCTAGATACTTGCCTAGGGATCCCAAGGAAAATGAAATGTATCTCATAAGAAATTGATTGGACATGTGAAAAATAATAAATGCAAAATTCTAACCAAGGTAGAGTGTGTGTGGGCAATGTTTTTCATTCTTACGTAGAAGTCCCACACATTGTGTTCAACTTTGGGAAGCATAATGTGACCAGGGTAGAGTCAAGGTGGGCATTGTTTTTCATGCTTAGGTAGAAGCCCCACCTTGGATTCAACCTAGAAACATATTAAAAGAACCAAAGGAAATAAATGGGCTTGGAAAAAGGATGCATTGAAAATGAAGGTTCGACACACCCTCTACAAAGGCACCCATAAATGAGACACCACGATCCCTTGCATGTCATGAACCCCATGCCCAAAAATCTTTCTCCCATACACTTCATATTATACACATGGATTATAGGGGGGTCCAGCTGGGAAAACATCCTTGACTTAGGGGATGATTCACCTAATAGGTCACTTTGTCAACCCTCCTATACCTAAACTTGGAAAGTTGCATAGGGTCTTTCAACACTTGTTTAATTTTATGAGGTGGTTTTTGATCCACATGATTAGGTGACTCTTTTATTGATTTGATTTACTTATCATGATATGTTTGACTACAGATCCTTGGAGGGAATATTCATTGTCTTTGCAGGACCTTGCTTGGTGGACAATTTTGAAGGGACAAGCCTAGCTTGGGCTTCCTTGGGGTATGAAGCCCATAGGGTCGATACCATGACCTGTAGACCAGATGATGATGACAACCTTTGGAGTCTTGAGAGGCACCTTTAATGACCTCACCTATCCCTTGCAATCCCAACTTTTAGCCTTTGGAGGTCAAAACATCACATTTAGAGGGCTTTGCGTCACCCTAGGGCTAGGGTTTGGTGTGGTGGTGTGGTTGACTTGACGCTTAACACCTTTTGGATGGATAGAAGCCTTGGATTGATAGAGGGGACAATATCGCATGAGAGGGAGGCCTTTGGAAGCCCAACATTTCATATCCAAGCTCAACGATTTGCTAAAAGTGCCAAAATGTTTCCCTAAAGGGGTGACATCATGCTTCTTTTAGGGTTTCTTATGTGCAAAATCAAACTTAAATTTGTAAAGGGGAAAAGTAAGGGTTTTTGAACCCTTAATTTGTGGTTTACCCTAAAGTTAAGTGGACAAACACTTTTATAAGGATTTGTATAAATAAGGATCACTTCTATTTCATTTGGATCATAACTCTCCCATCTTGGAAAAGATACTTCGCTGAAATTTGCGCCCATCTTGGGCAATTTTACATATCTCTCTTTCTATCTACTTTCTCATGTGATGGTTTATATTTTCTATTGGATGGAGAAGTGATGCGTTATCTCTTGTGGAATCTTATTCTTGCATTTGTGGTAGAATGTTCTTGGTTAAGGAGAGTTTATCTTGTTAATGCTTGGATTAGGTAAGGAATCTTTAATTTGTTATTTATTCATTCTTGGTTACAAGGTTAATTTTATAAACTCTTGGGGAGTATAAGGGGATTCAACCCCACTAATCCTATCATAATTGTCTTGAATAAATTGTTGTACAAGGGTTACTATATGGAGAAGTAAAATGGCTTACACCCTCCTAATAGTTCATTTCTAGTCTTGCTTGCCTTAGGGAGTAAAAGGGTTTACACCCCTAAGGAAGTGGAAAATCTAGCTTATTCATTAAATGACTACATAACCCAATAGTTCAAGAAACTAATATCTTGCATTGGAGAAATAAATCATTGCATTGGAATACATGAAATCACAAGATATTGAAATTGTTTAAATTGGAATATTTTCTTGGTGCTTTAGGATTGTTAAGGACACTAATGCATTTTATTTGGCTAAGGATTTCTTATTGTTGTCATAACTTAAAATATACAACCATTAGGGTTGCAAAAAATACTTCATAACTTTCAAATTACTCATTTCCTAACTGTCCTAAGTTTGCTAGAAAACTACCAAATTAATTTACTAGTTGTTGTGCTTCTTTTGGGTGGTTTACTTGCAAGTTTCGGTGGTTGGATTTTTTTGTTGTAGCACTTGTTTGATATAACCATATGGATGCAATAATATCTCCTCAATACTTGTGTCTAACAACCTTTAATTGTTTCTAAAGTCTTGTGCTATCATACTTGAGTTACACTAGTAATAGCTAGTTAGTCTCTTGCATATTTTCTTGGACTTTTAGTGACTTGTTTAGAAACTCTTCTTATCATTTAATTGCTGATTTATACAATTATATACTACTTCTAATTAGGACAACAAGCTTCACTTGCTTTTCCATTAGATTATTGGGCTTGTATCTTGTATTTTCTTGTGTCTTGGGCAGGTACAACAATCTTCCGTAGGTACTCAATAACTTGGAAACCATTGACCATCTCTGAGAATCATTTCCAAGCCATCCTCCACTTAGTATTTTGAGCTATAGGGGCCTCACTTCCATAATATTACTTTCCACTTCATTTCCCCCTAGGGTCACCCCAGGATTCCCCCTTTGTGTTGTGTTTTTTTCCTCACTAAAGCAAGGGGAGGGTTTATCTAAGGTGACAGTGGGTATACTCTCCCACCATTATCACCATATCGTGGATTGGGTATGGATTTTCCCAACCTATAATTTGTGCGATAAAATTTTGGCGTTGTTTCCAGGGAGGATTTTGAAGCCTCTTCCGTGCCCTAATGACACTTTGGAAAACTATCCAAAATAATTCCCCTAGTTTTCCTGGCAACTCCACTTGAGGGAAGTTCCCTCTCCTCTTTTATTTGATGAAATTTCTAGGTTCATCTAGTGAACCCACAACCTAAGAACCCACCTATCCATGATTACCCTTTCCATCATTTGACGAGCCTTGATCTCATCTGACAAATTCATTGAAGTATTTATCTAAGTGATGGAAAGATGTCTCTATGGAACTATTATGAGGCATACAAAGCCTTGGATATTCATTATGTTTATTGGTATCCAAATAAATTCCCGATGAAACAATTGATTCATGTACCTAAGTTCGACGATGATCCATCTTCGGCTGTTGCACATGTCTCCAAATTTGCTGAATTCATCATACACTACAACATAGAACAAGAAGATGTGATTGTGCAGTTGTTTCTCTTATCTCTTGAAGAAAGGAAAAGAGATTGGATCAGACATTCTTGTAGCTCCAAAAGTATTTCTTCTTCAATAATCCTTATCCGAGACTTTCTCAAGCATTGTGGCCCTAGAAATCATAAGCTCAAAGATACTATTCAATACCTTTAGTATGTTCTCCAAGGATGTTTGTTTCTTTCATATCTTATTGAAGGTTTGAAAGAAACACTTATTCTAAAATATGATGAAAGCACAATTCAAAAAAAGAGATTGAGGATGATAGTAATGAGGAAAATTTCGAGTGCTTCAAGGAAAACATACAGGAAGACAATGACATCTGTGAACAATTACTTGAGCACTTTCATAATAAGGACTTCCTGGTCAGGTTCTGTGTGCAAAGAAAAGAAGAATACAATGCTATCCTTAAAAATTATGAGAGGAATACTACCCTAAATATGGCATAGGAGGTTTCCATCACCTATTTTGGAGTAAAGTCACTGTGTGATGATGTGAAAAAGAAATATGGTTACCAGGAGGGTTTTACAACTCAGAATGGATCATTCTTGATGATTGAAGAAGTCTTGATAATTGTTGAAGATCAAGATAAACTTTGTCTCAGAGAGAAGGTCAACAATGAAAGCTACCAAGAAGAAAAATATCCTTGTGAAGATGACGCGATTGTGTTTTCCTTCCCCTTTGATGAAGACATCTAGTCTTCCGTTCCTCTTGTAAATCAAAAGGAGAACATGTCAAGTTATAAACCTTTTGAAAACTTTGATTACACTTTATTCCATGATTTTGGTAATGAAGAAGCATCAAAAGAAAAGATATATGGAATAGGCTTTCAAGAAGATCTTGATGAAGTTTCTCTTGGAGAAGACCTAGACAAAACATTGATATCTACTTTCCCTCTTGAAGAGGATGAAGTTGTTTAATCTCATGAAGAGGTAATCAACTCCGATGATGCAATTGAATTCATGGAAAAGCCTCCATATATAGTTGACGATCATATTGATGATTTCATTCACATTGGGAGACATGGATGGGATCTAGGTCATGTCATTTTTGATAAGGACCCTATATATGAAATTGAGGGTATCTCTCCAATAAAGAATTATGAGTTGTCACCTTCAATGAACTGGTTTTCATATTGGTATGATCCAGGAATTTGGTGACCTGATGACGATATGAGAACAAGTTGGTCTCATGTATCTGAGGATGACTTATTGCCGCATACTTATGACTACTCTCAACCATCCCTTGAGAGTTTTGATGAATATCCTTTCAGTGACTCGAATTTGTTCTATGAAGATTTCCAAGCACCCTTTTCCTCAGATTTTGGTGAACACTAGGTCGTGGCCAACCTAGAGCATTCTAAGGCCCACACTACCAAACAAAAGTATTTTCATATTGAGACTTTTGGTAGGGATTTGCAGATAAAGAAGCAACATTTTCTAAGCCCAGGAGATGAGTTTTTATCTAGACCTAAGGCTGTGCCTTACCCCATTTCTTCTTGTTAGGAAATTCATCAGGTTTTCTTGGGATCCCTTATCTCCTCTTAGCATCCAAGGAGCAATAAAATTTTAAGCGAAGATGAAGAACAAGCCCTTGCGGATGGAGAAATCATTGAAGAAAGTCAACAAAAATTGTTGAAGAAAAAGCTTCCTGTCCCAATTTGCAACAGTCAACAAAGATATTTGTTAGCAAGTAAATTATTGTTAAATATTCTAACAAGATGCTAAAAGTAAAGTAAATGATGCATGAGATAAGCTAGCAATCAATAGTATAACTCAAGTATGAAAGCATAAGACTTTAGCAATAAACTAATGCTATTATGTAGAAGTATTGCATATATATTTTATCAGCCTTATGGATGTATCATACTATTGATACAACATAAAATATCAACTCAAAAAACAAACAAGTAAACGACCCAAAAAATGCGTTGAGACTAGTAGATTATATGGGAAATTTATTAGCAACTTTTGATGGTTGAAATGTGAGTTATCACCAAGAAAAGAGTAATTTGCTGAAGCCCTAATATCTATAGCTTTTATTGAGTTATAGACCTAAGAATACCAAGAAAAAAAATACACCCTAGAGGCATTAGGAACCTCAAAGCATCAATAACATATTCCAACTTGAGCAATATCAATATCTCTCTAAATCACATATACCAAAGCGAACAATTTATTTCTCCAATGCAAACTTCAGATTAGTGCCTTTAAAATTTGGGTGAATGGAGTCTTGAAGGCATAAGTTAGATAAAAAAAATCCCCAGGGGTGTTTTTGGATGCAGGCCGAGTCAGGAAGAAAGGATATTTTTGGAGGAGAATCATGCAAGGAGGAAAGGACATCTAGAAGGAAAAGGAACATGTGTAAGAGAAGTAGGTGAGGCGTGCATGCAAGGAAGACCTAACGACGCTAGGGTTAGGATTTTTGTATTGTATTGTAATNGAGAGAGAGAGAGGTAATATACATAAATACACAGAGGAAGGGAGAGTTGTAAGAACTGTACGATTCGTTAAGATGGTGTGCTAGGGAAGTAGTGAGTGACTCGATATTGAGGTTTAGATTGCAGGCTGAGGAGCCTGGTGATTTCTAGTTAGCCTCATAGGGATCGAGGAGGCTAGGGAAAAGGGTGATACCTAAGATTGTAAACACACATGATGTGATATAATTATGAACCATAATAAAATCTTGAGAGCCAGATCTTTATGGACGTAGCACAGGAGGGGGTGAACCATGGTAACACCTGTTTTATGTGAATGAATGTATGCATATTTATTGCTGATTAATTGCTGAATTTTAGATGATTGAATTAACTAGTTAGACTTGGTATTCCACATGCATGATTAGAATGAATTTTATAACTAGATGTTAGGTTGAATGAATAAAGATTCCAGATTACAACCACAGATATCCACTCATTCCTAGGTTGCAAACACCTAAGTATTGTAGCCACCCATAGAGCTATCTTAGGTGAGACTGCGTAATACCCTCTATGTGCTGCGTTGCCTTCTGGTCTATAAGAGGGGCCAATAGTTTTAAAGGGATTTTGTTGGGAGTGTTAACTCCCAAAATAGCACCGTCATTTTGGGAGATTTTTGTGAGTCTTGGTCTTCAAAATTTAAAATCTCAGCTTTCGGTGGTTAAACTGGTCTGTAAAACGACTAGTTAACCGCCGAAAGCCGATTATTTCGGTGGATA